>JAVJIF010009957.1:0-124643 GCA_038442645.1 Agave tequilana | reverse complement strand
CACAAGAACACTCCTATAAAATGAATATGTCAATGGCTGCCAAGTGTTTGTGAGAAAAACAAGGATGGAATTTGTGGAAGAAAACTCAAGAAAATCACTTTTAAAACACTCTTGATAAACCCTTTTGATTGGAAATATTGGCTCTAAAACTTGTGGATATAACCACTGGAATGAGTGGGAAAAACTAGCCCAAAACTCTTCTTAAAATCTTGTCTAAAACAACTTCCAAAAGCCCCAATTTATAGAGCTAGAAAAACTAGCCGTTGGAGGCAGTTGGCCTGACGGTCGACCGCCCGGTCGACCGCCAACGGTCAGATTTCTGATCGTTGGGGCAGCGGTCGACCGGCCGGTCAACCGAGACCTTGAACAGAGAGCAGATCTCTCTGCCGGTCGACGGCCCGATCGACGGGGCTTTCCAGAGAGCAAACCTCTCTGGCGGTCGACCGTTCCGGTCGACCGGCCCTCCAGCAAAGGCTGGCGTGCACGTCTGTGCACGTCGGTCGACCGACTTCAAGTTCAATCGACCGGTCCGGTCAACCGGCTGAAGCCAGACAGGTCTATTAGGGATTTAAAAGGTTGTCTTTTTGGTTCAAATAAAATCCCAAAAAATTCGCGAAAAATCTACAAAAATAGTTTTAACATTATACTTTGAAAAACAAACATGCTTGAACAAAATCAAGACATGTTACAAATAATTTTAACTATTTTTGTAACTTGAAAATTTTGGCTAAAAACGAAAACTGTATTTTTTCAAAATTGGTTTTTCTAAAACTTCTCCAAATACAAAAAACAAAATATTTTAAACTCTTTTGAAGCATAGTGTGTATGGATATGATCCACTACACAAACATGGTGAAATAGCTATGTTTTTGACATTAAGCTCTAAATTGGTTTTGGTTAAATACATGTAACTTTGAATACCAAAAATCAAAACGGTATTTTTCAAAAAGAAAACTCTTTTGTATTTTTTTCAAAATAAAATTCTTTTTTTAATGAAAAACTCATCTAAATCAAGTGTGTGTGTGTATATGATATACTTGAGCAATCCACCAACTATTCTATCCTTTACATTTTAATCTAAAAACAAAATCTTATAAAAACAAACTAGACACAAGTCTTCTTCATGAAGTCTTCACTTGAAGTCTTCTCCTCCTTCTTGACTTGGTCCAAATACGATCCATAGAGCTAGACTCCTCTTGAGTACTTGATGTGGCCTTGATGCACAAGCTCTTGAATCAAACCGTGTTAGCTCCAAAAACTTGACTTTAAATCCTTTGTTGAAGCTACACACCTACGAAGATCTTGATCACAAATCTGAAACTAAATAAACATAAGATCATTAGTACTATAACTACATGAGTTGATCATCATCAAAACTAGAGTGATGGGCCTTTGAGCCAACAATCTCCCCCCTTTTGATGATGACAAAACTCATGGAGTTAAATATGCATGGATTAAAGTAAAGCTTCAAAGAAGCTCCCCTTAACTCATGCATAGCAATAACAAATTATTATGCAATGAATGCTCATAAACATGTATGCAAATATAAGGAGATAAACATGCTAATCAAGCATAAAACTCATCAAATACTTTTTCTCCTATTTGCAAAACAGAACATATATGTATAAACATAAATCCTTCTCCCCTTTATGAATAAACTAAATTCTCAAAATTTGATTTGTTTTATTGAGAAAATTCAAAATGTTGTTTTAATTAAAAGTAAAAACAAAACCAATGAAAACATGCATATATACTAAAATACTTCTCCCCTTTTTATCAATCATCAAAAAGGGGTTAAAGTAAAAACAAATTCTTCTCCCCCTTTTTGTTCGAAACAAAGAATCAACAAAGGGGTCAAACAAATCTCGAAACAAATCAATAAATAGATATATGCGATATACATTCATGAAGAGGAAGACGCAAAGTTAACTTCCCTACATATATGCATTACATGAAGAAGGGATGACAAGCCCTAATTCACATAACACATAATATGCAATGCATAAGAAGAGATGTGAAGCTCCCCCTATACACGTGTACCGCATAAAGAAGAGTTGTCAAGCTCCTCAATATAAGATACACTCAACATGAATCTATATGTAGAAGAGATGTTAAGCTCTCCTTGCATATAGGCAATATAAATCAAAACATTTTTAATTTTCTTATTAAAAACAAAATTTTGAGTTTTCTCAATAAAACAAAATTTTGAGATATCTTAGTAAATCAAATTTTAAGATATCATATAAACAAAAATTTTAAAATACCAATTGTAAGTCAAATTTTAAGATACCAATATCAATTGTAAATAAACATTACAAATTTTGAATTTTAATAAAAAATAAAATCATATTGAAACCAATTTAAAATTATTGCATATTTTTGATATCAATAAAAATATCAATTTTAAAACTAATGCATAAGCTTATTAAACAATCAATTGAGATACCAATTGAAAATAAGAATTTGAATCAAGCTTAGCATAAACAAACTTTGTGCTTTAAACATATAAACCACAAATAAATCATATATATGTATGAAAATGAAAATACCAATAGAAATTGATATTATTTGAAATGAAGCATACACATATAGGAAACAGAATATGAGTATATACAAAATGAAAATACCAATTGAGATCAAGTATATGACTCATAACCTTCCGCCCTTTATATGCACAAGTTAAAAGATTTTCAATAGGGCTTACAAGGCATACTCGCCAATCCATCCGCCCATAAGAGGTGTTGGTAGGGGTTTTCAAAATTAAAGTTTGAAAAATATTTTTAGTATTGAAAATACTACCAAGTGAAGAATACTTAACTAGTTAAAATAATTTTTGAAAAAACTAGTTAAAGATCTTTCAAAATATGAAATCAAATCATATGTTTTTCATGAATCATACCAAATACACAAGAGTTGATACTCAAAATCGATAAAGCTCATAAAGATGTTCATGAAACAAGGTCATGACAAAACAAATGAAGTGTGAGTGTTCAAAAATCATGTAAATAGCATTTTCATGAAAATAATCAATAATGCTCAAAACAAACATGAATATTATTTTATCAAACAAATCATGAAAATTCATTTTTCATAAAAATTCATTTTTCATCTTAAAAACAAACTTCTTGGTATATGTATGTTTTTATCCAATCCTAACAATATGCATACATATCCCAAACTTAAAAAGAGTCCATAATGTAAATTGTATGAAGACAAATGACTCAAGGGGTATACATGTATATTTATTAGATTTGAATACAAAATACATATACATGAAGTAAGACATGAAAATAGGCAAAACAAGTGTAAATGAGGAAATCATTAAAAACTAGGCTATACATGTGCATATAGTGAGTACAAATGAACAATGAAGTGCAAACATATATGAATCAATTTGTTGCTCACTACTTGTACATATATATATCTAAGTTTTAATAAAAAACTATATTTAAACTAGTATTTACCACATGAAGCACAAACATGAACATGCTAAAAATATCATATATGAATAAGCATGTAAATAAATTAGGAGTTTAGAGATAGTTACCAAACCAAAAAACTATACTCCAAATCTCCAAAATATGGTGGTCGTCCCACCAAACCTCCTTGATAGCGATATATCATATATGTGTCCATCAAGTCCATACATCCACTACCAAGGCACCATCCCTCTCACGTTTTGTGAGAGCCCTCACCTACATCAAAAATACAAGGTGGGAATTTTGGTACCCATTTTCTTTGGGTCCACGGGGGTTAGCATCTAATAGAACCCAAACATTTTTCTTATTAGCAAAATTTAAAGCATTTATCTTATCATAACAAAATTTTGCTAGATGGCCTTTGCGGCCACAATGTGTACAAGTGTACACTCTAGGATGCATATGAGAGTGGGTGTGGTCATGGCGTGCAAAATGTGCATATGCATGATGTGGATGATGTTCATGAATATGTGGAGTTTGTTTCTTTGAAAACAAAGACTCCAACCTTTTATGATTAAATGCACATGTGCTCAAAGTTGAGCTAAAACAATTTATTTTATTTTTCAAAAATTTAATCTCATTTTCGTTAATAGTAGAATGTAAAGCATGATGAGAATCATTTTTCTTTTTAGAAACATTTTCTTTTTCTTTTTTAACCATTTTTCTTTTCAAAGAAGTGTTTTCTTGCAAAGCAACTTCTTTTTGTTTTTCCACCAAAATAATCTTATTTTTCAAATTAGTGTTTCCTTCACAAAGATCATTTAATTTAGACATTAAGGAAACATTCTCATTTTTTAAAATTTCATTTTCTTTTTCAAAACATGCAATTTTATTTTTAAAGACTCATTTCTTTTAAAACATTTTCAAATTTATCTTGTAAAGAATCTTTTTCTTTCAACATGCAATCAATTTTGTTTTTCATTTTCTTATTATCTTTCTTAATCATGTCATATTTTTCAAGTAATTGTTGACAAAAAGATGTAAGCTCATCATATGACATGTCATCTTCTTCTACCTCGGATTCGGTAGTTACCTCAAGGGGGATATCCCCTTGGACCATGTAGCACACGTTGGAGGTGTCACTTCCAACATCCGAATCGCTCCCCGCATAGTATTGTTTATTTTCGCCAAGGGAGATCAACGAGTTTCAAACTATAAAAGCCGAATCAATATTAGCAACCCTAGATAAATAAACATCATTTAGGGTAGATCTTAAAGCATGTAGGGCTTTTGCATTAGCCTCAATATTTTTGCCATTTAAACAATATGAATCTCTAGTAGTGGCAAAATAAACACGAATGCCTAGGGCTTTGAGATATAAGGACATCTTAACCTTCCAAGTTTGGATGTTAAGGATGTCAAAGGTGGGAGGTGTCATGAAGTCCATGGTGTGTGTACAAATATTGTGATTAGCTATAAAATGAGGATCTTTAACTCTAGGTTGTTAGACCCAAATCAAGAGCACTTGGCTCTGATACCAATTGTAAAACACCTAGAGGGGGGGTGAATAGGTATGAGCTAATCTAGCGGTCAATAATGCGGAATTAAAAACTTATATGATGTAAATTAAAAACTTCTTACACTAAACACCAAGTATAACACAAGAGTGTAGTCGTGGTCAATAATGCAGAATTAAAAACTTATATGATGTAAATTAAAAACTTCTTACACTAAACACCAAGTATAACACAAGAGTGTAGTCGAATTCTCCGTGAAGGGCTCTGGACTAACTCCTCAAGATTCCTCTAAATAAGAGTTGAGGTGCCGCGTTGGCTCTCTTGGTTGAATACAAGTGTTAGCAAACAATCCCCAAGCATATAACGATTAAGCACACAATATATCAAGCATGTAAAGATAAAGACAAGTAATAGCATGCAAGATATAAACAAGTAAGAGATAGAGAGAGCAATCGCAAACACGAGAGATTTGTTTCGAGGTTCGAGCACACTTGCTCTACGTCCCCGCCTTCAACACTATGAAGGATTTTCACTAAAATCGATCCCACCGGATCACTCGGTTCCGCAACACTTACAAGCTCTTGGACTCCCTAGTTTCGTACACACCGCAAGCCCATAAGCTCGCCGAGGCCGCACCTCAAACACGAGTCCACACGCGAACTCGAAACACCGCGAACCCGCAAGTCCGCCTCCTCAAAGTACAAGAAAGAAGTCTTTAGTGATCACAACACTTTGATCACTTAAAAACAATCTCACAAGAACACTCCTATAGGATGAATATGTCAATAGCTTGCTCAAGTGTTTGTGAGAAAAATAAGGATGGAATTTGTGGAAGAAAACTCAAGAAAATCACTTTTAAAACACTCTTGATAAACTCCCTTTTTGATTGGAAATATTTGGCTCTAAAACTTGTGGATATAACCACTGGAATGAGTGGGAAAAACTAGCCCAAACTCTTCTTAAAATCTTGTCTAAAACAGCTCCCAAAAGCCCCAATTTATAGAGCTAGAAAAACTAGCCGTTGGAGCCAGGTTGGCCTGACGGTCGACCGCCCGGTCGACCGCCAACGGTTAGATTTCTGACCGTTGGGGCAGCGGTCGACCGGCCCGGTCGACCGAGACCCTGGAACAAAGAGCAGATCTCTCTGGGGCTTTCCAGAGAGCAAACCTCTCTGGCGGTCGACCGTTCCGGTCGACCGGCCCTCCAGCAAAGGCTGGCGTGCACGTCTGTGCACGTCGGTCGACCGACTCGATCGACCAACTTCAAGTTCGGTCGACCGGTCCGGTCGACCGGCTGAAGCCCGACAGGTCTAATTAGGGATTTAAAAGGTTGTCTTTTTGGCTCAAATAAAATCCCAAAAATTCACGAAAAATCTACAAAAATAGTTTTAACATTATACTTTGAAAAACAAACATGCTTGAACAAAATCAAGACATGTTACAAATAATTTGAACTATTTTTGTAACTTAGAAATTTTGGCTAAAAACGAAAACTGTATTTTTCCAAAATTGGATTTTTCAAAACTTCTCCAAATACAAAAACAAGATATTTTAAACTCTTTTGAAGTATAGTGTGTATGGATATGATCCACTACACAAACATGGTGAAATATCTATGTTTTTGACATTAAGCTCTAAATTTGGTTTTGGTTAAATACATGTAACTTTGAATACCAAAAATCAAAACGGTATTTTTCAAAAAGAAAACTCTTTTGTATTTTTCCAAAATAAAATTCTTTTTTTTTTTATGAAAACTCATCTAAATCAAGAGTGTGTGTGTATATGGCATACTTGAGCAATCCACCAACTATTCTATTCTTTACATTTTAATCTAAAAACAAAATCTTATAAAAATAAACCTAGACACAAGTCTTCTTCTTGAAGTCTTCACTTGAAGTCTTCTCCTCCTTCTTGACTTGGTCCAAACACGATTCATAGAGCTAGACTTCTCTTGAGTACTTGATGTGGTCTTGATGCACAAGCTCTTGAATCAAACCGTGTTAGCTCCAAAACTTGACTTTAAATCCTTTGTTGAAGCTACACACCTACTAAGATCTTGATCACAAATCTGAAACTAAATAAACACAAGATCATTAGTACTATAACTACATGAGTTGATCATCATCAAAACTAGAGTGATGGGCCTTTGGGCCAACACCCTTTGGGTACTTGGAGTTTTCGCTCGCGATTAGGGGGAAACCATGCCCGCACGTGCACGTGTGCGCGCGCCGCCGCCTGGTGCAGGTACCGGGCTCGGCTCGGGCTCGGGCTCGGGTTCGGGTTCCCTACCCGGTCCGGTTCTTTTTGAACTGGGTCTCACGAGTACGGGTTACTGCGGATCATACCCGCTCCGCCATCCGGATCTGAACCGCCCAGCGCAACGGTTGGCAGCAACCGCCGCGAACAGTTGGGCGGTTGCTATCTGAAACGAACCGTTACAATGGCTCAGACTGAACCGTTGCAGCCGTTCGGTTGGGTTCAGACACTTTTACCCCTCCCGGAGCGCTATAAATAGCGCTTCATTTTCTCAAACTAAAACGCACAACAAACACACAACAGAAGCAATACAGGAGAAAGAAGTTCTTCCTCTGCATTCTGAAGTAGGTTTTCTGCAACTCAAGTTCGAAGTGACTTCCATCAGGAAGTGGGAATTCTACAACTCGGATTCCGAAGCGACTTTCAAGAGATTCTGCAAAATTCGTTCTGAAAGAAGGCTTAGAAAATTCAACAGATTCTTTAATAGAATTGTTGTCTGAATCTATGACTTCCAAAGAAGAATATTCTTCTACCTTCATCCTTTCTCTTTAGTGGGTGCTCCAAAGTAAAGACAAATATTCTCCCTGAAATTTTTCTTAGTCCTGCTGCTTTGATAATCCTGTGAAGGTACTAGTTAACTACGGTTCGACCGTACGATGATTTGGTAGTGCTATCTAAATATCGTGAAGGAGTGTTGTATCTTGGGAGACCAGCATCCAGTATCCCGTTAGCACCGTTGCGGGGGTCGCTATAAGCGTACCTCACTCCAAGTATTGTATAAGTGAATTAATTTTTTTTATACAGAGGTTTACTGATATTCAGTATATTGAGGCTAACTTATACCAGTCTAATTGGTGTTTAACCAAGGAAGGTAATTGAAAGGTTGTTTTTTTAATTAAGGAACGTTCTCTTGAACGGAAAATCTCCCACCTGATATTAACCGACCTGGCCAATTAGATCGGTGATATTTTAGTGATATTGATTAGTTGTCAGATTGATCCTAGAAACTAATAATACTTATGTAGAAAGAACATTCCTAGTTTTTTTGTAAGACAAGTTTGGTGTGCTTAAGAAATGGAAGGGTATAACAAAAGCACGGAAACAAAGCAAACAAAAACTCTAACAACTCGGTTTTCGTATGATGACAAAAGTAGACCTACACATGGTTGGTGTGGTTTGGTTTGGTTTGGTCTGGTCCGGTCCAATGAAACCATATTTGGTTTAGTAAAACCATATTTGGTTTAGTATTTTGATTCCGGCTGTTTTGATTTATACTTGCAGGCTTGTGTATATTGGAATATTTTTCATATATAATGCCCAGACTACATATAAAGTTTTGTATGTTTTTGTTCATTTAGGGCTCGTTTGTTTCTCGAAAACCCGCCTCGAAACGCTATTGCGCAGCCTAACATGATCAGTACGCGTTCAAGTAAACGATTGATTTTCGAGCTCATCCGCTTGGAACCATGAAAGAGCTCATGTAACTAGGGCCTACGGGTTCCCTCCCCATGAAAAATCTCCCCAAGTAGCCTTACCAGTCTTTTTTCCATACTTGTTTTCCCAAACCCCAACCAAACAAAGCCCCGTGCTAAATAGATAGATAGATAAATAAATAAATAAATAAATAATATATATAAATAAATAAATAAAAATCCGGTCTGAGTTGGTGGTTCAGTAAGCAAGTTGGGCATTTCAATTCTCACAAAAATGACACCCAACTTGTGGGTTGGTGAAGCGTGAAGGGGGATGGCGCTGTCTCCTCCTATTTAGGGCCGTTTGTTTCGCGTAAAACTCCGTAATTCGTAAATGACTTACTACCCAGTTACAACTACGGCGTTTGTTTGGACCGTAATTCGTAAAAGACTTACGTAACTCAACTAACACTCATTTGCAACCCAGTTACCACTCACTTACAGCCCAGTTACAGTTAATTTTGTGGTCATACAAATTTGTATTTTTTTATATTAATATTAAAAAAATTTAATATTAACTTTTTTAATATTTATTTGCAGTATTAAAACTTTTAAAATAACCAAATAGTTAATTTTGTGGTCAACTTTTTCACTTACGACTTATACATTACAACAACCAAACACCGTAAAGTACAATACACTTTCCCACTTTACAATTTTATATTACCAACCAAACACCTTAAACTTTACATACATGTAACTCATTTATAATTGTAAAAGACTTTACCAATTACAACTACGAATTACGGCCAGTTACCACAACCAAACAGGCCCTTAGTCGCTCTGGCCAACAACTCTTTTTGTCGAGACGACTCATATTACAGACTTAGAGAGAGAGAGAGAGAGAGAGAGAGAGAGAGAGATCATGGCGACGATGGCGTCTTCTCTCGCTTCAAAGACAATCTTGTTCAAAGGTTCGAGAAGCGATTCCTCCTCCCTAGCTTTCTCATCGTCAAACCGTAATCAGATCTCCATCCGGCGGCAAAGGCAACAACCAGGATGCCCTCCTCGAGTACGGGTTACTGCGGATCATACCCGCTCCGCCATCCGGATCTGAACCGCCCAGCGCAACGGTTGGCAGCAAACCGCCGCGAACAGTTGGGCGGTTGCTATCTGAAACGAACCGTTACAACGGCTCAGACTGAACCGTTGCAGCCGTTCGGTTGGATTCAGACACTTTTACCCCTCCCGGAGCGCTATAAATAGCGCTCCATTTTCTCAAACTAAAACACACAACAAACACACAACAGAAGCAATATAGGAGAAAGAAGTTCTTCCTCTGCATTCTGAAGTGGGTTTTCTGCAACTCAAGTTCGAAGTGACTTCCATCAGGAAGTGGGAATTCTACAACTCGGATTCCGAAGCGACTTTCAAGAGATTCTGCAAATTCATTCTGAAAGAAAGCTTAGAAAATTCAACAGATTCTTTAATAGAATTGTTGTCTGAATCTGTGACTTCCAAAGAAGAATATTCTTCTACCTTCATCCTTTCTCTTTAGTGGGTGCTCCAAAGTAAAGACAAATATTCTCCCTGAAATTTGTCTTGGTCCTGCTGCTTTGATAATCCTGTGAAGGTACTAATTAACTACGGTTCGACCGTACGATGATTTGATAGTGCTATCTAAATATCGTGAAGGAGTGTTGTATCTTGGGAGACCAGCATCCAGTATCCCGTTAGCACCGTTGCGGGGGTCGCTATAAGCGTACCTCACTCCAAGTACTGTATAAGTGAATTATTTTTTTAATACAGAGGTTTACTGATATTCAGTATATTGAGACTAACTTATACCAGTCTAATTGGTGTTTAACCAAGGAAGGTAATTGAAAGTTGATTTTTTTAATTAAGAACGTTCTCTTGAACGGAAAATCTCCCACCTGATATTAACTGACCTGGCCAATTAGATCGGTGATATTTTAGTGATATTGATTAGTTGTCAGATTGATCCTAGAAACTAATAATACTTATGTAGAAAGAACATTCCTAGTTTTTTTGTAAGACAAGTTTGGTGTGCTTAAGAAATGGAAGGGTATAACAAAAGCACGGAAACAAAGCAAACAAAAACTCTAACAACTCGGTTTTCGTATGATGACAAAAGCACGGAAACAAAGGAAACAAAGCATATTTTTGTTTTATCTTTAATATTAATTTTTCTCTAAATTTGCCTATAAGTAATTAATTGTTCCGTTTTTGTGCCTCATAATTTTATGTTAGGCTAAAGAGCATTTAAAAGTGTGATTAAAAGTCAACGAGAAGACTTTAAGTGAAAAAAAAAAAATAATAATAAGAGTGATTAAATCAATGAGAAAATTATAAATAAATAAAGAAAATGTGCGATAAGTAAAATAGTAGTAAGAATAAACCATACTTAGGGGTGGCAGACGGGTCGCGACCCGCCAGACCCGACCCGGAGTTAGCGGGTCTGGGTTTGGGCTAATTGGGTTTGGGTCATAATCGGGTCGACCCATCTGACCCGATTATTAAATGGGTTGGGTCGACCCGAACCCGCCAGACCTGCTTGACCCGCTAGACCCGATTATTCTCTCTCCTCCTCTGCCTCCTCCCCTCGTTCTCCTCTACCATCGTCCTCTCCTCCCCTTCGCCTAATTAAATTGTCAAAAAAATATGCGTGAGCTCAATTTTAAACTCGTGACCTCTAGTGTATGAGTTCAGTGTGATGACCAACCATATCACTAAACAATTTGGTAATATATTGTAAAAAAATTGTATTTAAGACTTGCCGATTGATGACACCAGGAGATATTAGGGCAATTCCTTAGAGAACCGCCCTAATATATAAAATATATAACGACGGTTCTTTATGAAACCGCCGTTATACGTCTATTAGGGCAGTTTTTGTAGTAACAGCCCTAATAGGTCCCTATAACCGTCTTTGTAAGCCTATTAGGGCGGTTTTTAAGAGAACCGCCCTAGTAGGTCCAAGCTCAGGCCGTTATATTAAGGCGGTTCTGAAGAGAACTGCCCTAATATGTTTCAGGGTAATTTGTAAAATTTTCAAAACATTAAAAATTTCACCGCTTTTTATTACAAGACGGTTACAGACCAAACCGCTGTTAAAAGTATGTCGTCTATTTCCAATACTGTACACTAGAGCGTCATACATCACCAAGATACAAGGAATATCTCTATATATACAAAAGAACGAGTGCATGCTAATACCCCAGAATTAACTTAGTTAAAGACCTTATAAGGTTTTATTAATCTATAATATTTTTTTTTGCATTTATATTTTTATATTCTTGATGGCATAGGTATCAATTGGTCCAGGTCAAGCCTGCTCTCCAAAGTTAAACGGGTCAAACGGGTCGGGTCGGGTCGACCCGATTAAGTGTGGGTCGGGTTTGGGTCTAAATTTTTGACCCGTATAATAATCGGGTCGGGTCGACCCGACCCGATTATTATACGGGTCGAGCAGTAAATGGGTCGGGTCGACCCGACCCGACCCAATTGCCACCCCTAACCATACTGCATCTAAATAATATCTTACTCTCTCTGATTAATACAATAAAAGCGCGTGGTAAAAGAAACATATCTTTTGCAAGGACTTGTGTGTGTGTGTGTGTGTGTGGGTGGGGTGGGGTGGGGGGGGGGGGGGGGGAGGGGATTGGGTTGGGGTGGGATTATAGGGGGTTCCAAGTCTCCTTACCAAGTTTGTGGGGAGCATGCTAAAATTAGATGCTAGCACATTTTGCCCATAAAAGGGCATGGGGTGCATGTTTCTAGTGAGGAAGCAATTTACTATTCTCTTCACCACTAGATTGCCCCATAATGCATCTAAAGGTCTATGTAGTGCAATGAAGCATATGCTTTATTGGAACCCTAGTTAATTTAGGAACTATGCTAGTTCTAGACTCTAATTGGACTTGATTTGTCTTGTTAGGATGGGATTCCTATAAAATGCCGGATAACACCATAAAATAAACCGACACAAGCAAGAGAGTTAATTGGAAGATCCTCCTATGGCATTGGTCCAAATCCTTGCTTCTTCTTCTTCTCGTTTTTTTCCTCCTTTTTCGCTAATTAAGGGAGGAGGATCACATGAAGCCGACACCCGATGTCCGCGCGTCATGAGATTCGAACCGTGGACATCACCGGTGACTGAAGCTCTTAACGAACCTAGATGTGCCATCGGGGTACATGCGGGAGACGAATCCTTGCTTCTATATGCATAATAATGCATACATAGGGTACATATTTATGTACATGCCTATTCTTGATTTCTTTTTTCACATGGTACAATATCGGTGTCAGCTAGTTTCCTCGTACACAAGTACACAAGTATCTGATGATCATATAGCACATACAATGCCAACTATAATATGAACAACTTCCATCGACTCGAATAGTCAATTTATTTTAGACATTCTTCCTTTCCTATCTCTTCTATGTTGAATCGAATATCCCATGTTATCTCCTCTCATCAATCAAGTGCACTCTTCTCGACTGCACTAAAAACTTTGTCAATATAACATGCTTGAAGTAAAAAAAAATTGAGAGTGATAAAGCAGAAATTAGATTATGGGAGGTCTCGAATACAAACCGTGCTACAACTTTTCAAGGAAAAAAAAAAGAATATAGTAATTGTTATTTTGCAAGTGAAAAATATAGTAATAACTGAAAGTTAGGTAAACATTTGATGTTTTTTCGCAGCAGAGCGTTGAGTGCCAAGTTTTATGAACTATGGCCCAGATGTAGACTGGACTATTGGCCCATTGAGGCCCAGTGAATGAGCACACAGGTGTCAACATTTCTATTTGGCTTCTTTTAGAGGCTTTTTGGGTGTTGGAGCTATCCTTCCTGTTTGTACCATTTACTTGTGGAGTCGCTTCCTACTCATAATGAGAGCCCCAGGCTTTTTTTTTTTTTTTTTTTTTTACGCCAACAGATCTTTCAAGGCCTTGGATTCCATGGATCCGACGTGGTCCAGTTTGGATTTGGGTCTTCTCTTTCTATTGAATAAACATCGTAACTTGTTCCGGTCTTCGGTCTTTTGAACATGAAACTTCTCATTTCTCAATTCAACTTCGGTCTTCAACATGAAACTTCTCATTTCTCAATTCAACTCGTTTATCACTAAGTCTGATCTTATGGTGAATCTTTTTTTTTTTTTTTTTATAAGTGAAAAAAATTACTGTTTCATTACCTTCTAACAATAAAAGTCATGCCAAATTTATTGCGCTTTTAACGAGAAATGAATATGGAGCAGTAAAATGGACATCAATATATATATATATATATATATATATATATATATATATATATATATATATATATATATATATATATATATATAAAACAGACGCACACAGACAAACAATTTTTTTTTGCCCCTAACCTATCAGAATATTTCAAAATCGGTCCAAGTCTAATAATTAGCATAATTCAGTTTTATGTAGGGTTAGGAATATTCGTATGGGTAAATAAAGTATTACTCATAGAAATATATACGCTAAGAATTTATTTATTTCCTTTTTAATCTTTTTCTTTTTCTTTTTCTTTTCAAGGGATTGGAGCTTATGTGTGAGTGGTGCCAATCCAAGAAGATAAAAATGTATTAACATTGATATCACCGATTTAATTAGAATCTCTCTTCGCTATAAACATGAATTTGTCACAGAGGTATCATTTTCTTTTAATTTTTTTTTTTTCAATATTTAACTCCAAAAGGAGATGACCATTTGGAGACAATGTAAAGATGGTATAAAAACCAAAATATGACCTATAGCTTCCAATCACCAAAGAAACCTCATTAGAAGAGCCAAATTTGACCCTTCAAATAAGTCCAGGCTAAAAGTGGTGGGCTCACTTCTTTTTTGGACAATAACGCTTGTTGATTGCATTTCAACGGCTAAAAGTGGTGGGGTCACTTCTTCAAATGAGTTCAGGCTAAAAATTTAAACCCATTTGTCAAATATTCTCACGGTCAAGATTTAAATCTAGTTGTTAATATTTTCCAACGGTTCAAATTTAAATCCAACGGTTCAAATAAAAATAATGTGATGAAACTCTAGAAAAAAAAATAAAGTAAAAAGAGGCTAACTTAAAAAAACATTGAGGGGAAAATCAAAATTTGACAATTAAATCATTCTGAGACCCAAAATTTGGGTCTGATCTATTGGGAGAAAACACTGTATCATGATGAATAGTTTTATTTTGAAGGGCCAAAATTTGAAATTTAGCACCATAGCATTGGGGATGGCCTAACTATTGGTTATAATCAAAATTTCGGTGGTCTTACAATGGTATTGTACCTTGGAGAGGTATAAACTTGCTCATACCAAAAATTGGAAATAGCCTTAAATGAATGCCAAGTAGTCTGAAAAGTTTAATAAAACAAAATGAAATTTCACACCATTTTGGTAAATTTTAGAATATTCATTCAGGCTGGCTTTTCTTCTTTTAAGAGAAAAAAATGGAGTATGATTGCCATTGCCACCTTGTTCCATCAAAGAGGGTAAAAGAGTGTAATGTTCATAGACTCTCATAAGAGAAAGAGGGTGCTTTCTGGAAAGATTCGAGTCCGAATCATTTTCACTCAAATGCCAACACTTGACATTCAAATACAAGATTCACTCGTTGAAGTTGATCTATATTATTTAAAGTAATTAAAAATAAAAAATCAAGAGTTTTGAATACTTTTTATCCATCCATCAAGCGGCGCAAAATGGACGGCCGAAAGTAATGAATTGGTTAGATCTATATTTTTAGACATACAAATTCTCGATCCGGCCATTTGATCATGATCTAAACATAAAAAAAAACCTACAAACTATTTTTTTTTAGGTTTCAAATGTTTTATAGCATTAAACTTACCAACTCACTATTTAGGCCGTTCATTTTTCTTCTATTTGATGAATGGGCAAAAAGTATTTAAATAATTGATTTTTGGTTTATAAATACTTGAAATCATATAAATCAACTTCATCTTGTATTCGGATGATGTATGATTGTATTTGAGTGGGAAGGATTCGGGCTCGAATCCTTTCAGAACTGCGCAAGTCTATCTCTCTCTCTCTACACATATATATGAGAATAATGTATATCAAATGCCACCTGACAGGATCTCTTCAGATGACAGCTGATTTCTCTCTCTTCCCATTTCTTTTTTTTTGACCATTTGAAAGAGTGGTCCTCAAAACATCATAAAGCTTCACTATTATTACCAACACTATGGTATTCCATTATATTATCAGGGGAAAAAAGAAAAAAAAGAAAAAAAATTTGATGTGCATGATCTTTTTCACTTCAAGTGGCAAGAGTACTCCCCATTAGCTGGGTGGTAGGGGTGAGCAGAGTTCGGTTATAACCGAAATAACCGACCAAAAACCGAAACCCGAACCCGAACCGAACCGAACCGCTCTAGTTCGGTTCGGTTTCGGTTTTGTGTTTCAAAAACCGAACTCGACCGAACCGAACCGAATCTCTTACCCTACATATCACCCCACCCAAATTCAATTTAGTGAATCATATAATTCATAATAAAAACTGGTGAAAATTTATCTCATTTCTTCTAGCAATACCACCATCTTTTTATGTTGAATATGTGAAAGTTATGTTAAGTACACCATCACAATTTAGAATAATATTTATATTAATATGGTTGTTTTTTTTCATTCTTGCCATTAAAAGTTAGTAATAATTATGTGAGTTTTGATATAAAAGCCTAAATATAGCGTAAAAGTTTTAGAATATGAAATTTTTAATTCACATTAAGGTTAGGGTCTTTTTCTTATTTTTAATTTGGGTATTGAATATTTGGGATTAGAATATTAAAGGATGACAATATAATGGTGATTAAAAAATGTAAGAAATGATGGAAAAATATTGGCCTAACCGAAAAAACCGAAAAAACCGAACCGAACTTAGTCGGTTCGGTTCGGTTCGGTTACTAAGTCTAATCGGTTCTAATCGGTTTTACAAAAATTAGCAAAAACCGAACCGAACCGACCGATGCTCACCCCTACTGGGTGGTGGTGCAAGACAACTGTTGTAGATGAGAACTTGACGCCATGGACCCTAATTGAGGCATTGGTGGAACGATACGATGCGATTCGTTGAATTTTTGGATTTTGGATTCGATTTTAGCATATTGTGATCCCTGAAGTGGCAAAATGGGAGTGTGACTTTTGTTCTTAGCATACATGGCCTATTTTAAACTTGAACATACAAAGGAATGTGTCTGAAAGTGAGACCATGAGTCTGAGTCTCACATGATCTTGCAAAAATTTGCTATCATGTAGCTCAACAAATATTAGTTATAAGTTTAAGTATACATATATGTATATCTTAATTAAACTAATTCTTATCTAAGAAATATAATAAGTTGAGTGCCCTACTTTAGGCATGAATACAAGAAAATGGGAGGATACTGGCCCTCAATGTGTTGTTTATTTAGTTAACTATTGTGTTTGATTGAGCACTATTATCCCATCTTTGATGGGATATGAAGGTTGCTTCATTATCTGTTGCTATTGGGTGGACATATACTTAATTTGGCTCAAAGTTTAATGAGTACGGGATCGGGTTGGCTCCTTCACGCGAAAGATTGTGATGGTCGGTCCTTTGCGATGTGGGCCGTCCATCACAGCTGATGGAATGGACGGCTCACAGCGCGAAGGACCATCACCTTGTCCTTCACGTCAAGGAGCCAACCCCAACCCCCACCCAATAAGTACACCATGCAATCAAAGGAAAAAATTAAGGAGGAAAAAATGACGAAGCTAGTGGATCTTTTCCCTTTCTTATTTGCTCGTCCTTTTGCTGGTGCAATCTCTTTCAGTTGAACCTTTTCTTTTAATTATTACGCGCTTTCAACAGTCTCTATTGAAACTTAAACTTGAAGACTACTACTCTATTTATGCGCACGTTTCCCCCATTAACAATGTCGACTTGTGAATGAACTTTTTAGTTATCACGGATTCTTTGGAGATGTTAACATGACAAAATCTTATGTCCTTTTTTCATAGAAATTTGAATTATTCAAAGCTGTTTCAATGTCCATGGTGTGCAAATTGTCACTCATAACTTTTTTCAAGGATAATTCTTTAAGTTGAGTTGAAGAGAAAATTCTTCCCATCGACATCCAACTGAATCTGAAAAATAAAAGAAAGGAATCAAGAATGCGCGTCAAATCTGAAAAAAACGAAAAGCAAAAAAACAAGAAATTGTAATATGTAGGTCCATCTTGAGGTAATGGGGAGAGTGCAGAGACAGGAGAGAGATGTGTCTGAACTAGTATCATTCAAATTGGCCATCTTTTTCCCTAGGGCAACAGGTCCCAGTGATTCAAAAGCAACATTGATTGGGACATCATACCAACTTCTCTTCGTACCTATCAGCATTGGTGACATTATTTATTTTGATTTTACAGGACAACTGTTTAGTTCACATATCATAACTATCTTTGATTTTTATTTGAGTCCATTTGGACTTCGTTTAAGTCAGCATTTAGAGTTGAGATTGAGTCTAACTTAGTCATGTTTATTTTCAGCATTTTATTTATTTTGTTGCTTTTTTGTTTAGTCCCATATCGAAAGTGGCTTGAAACTTGTAGTCAAGTGAAGCCTATATAAAGGGCCCAGCTCAATGAAAAAAACAAAGAAGACCTAGATTAAAATTTTTGTTTCTTAGTATTGGTTTGGTCTATTGGATTGAAACAACATGTAGTGAAGCCTAGAACCGGATTGTGATCGTGTTCATACCCCATTCTAAATTTTAGCCTTTGATCCTACATCAATTTTGGTATCAGGGTTAAAATTCCTACTCTTACTCAAAAAAAACCCCCAAAACTCTTACTCTTTTCTTTCCCAAAAACCCTAGCCTCTATACAAACCCTAACTGAGAAAAAATTATTGTTCAAATTCGGCCAAAAAATAAGCCGAAAAATCCAATTTTCCCCCAAAACTCCATTGTTCCCTTTCATCTTCCTCTCTTCCCCCACAACTCAAGACCCTAAATTCCTGCCGCCACCTTCTCCTTCAACTTCACTGTCGCGATCTCGCCGACCCCACCGCCTTCCGCAAATACCGTCGACATCAGCAAACCACCGCCACTATTCTGCTGCCACGGTCTCGATCTCAAGTAGCCGTCACCGCCATCACCCCGTTCTACTACCGCCGTCCCCAATTACCTTCCCTCCACCTTCATCGTCGATCTTGACCTCGTCGATGTCGCTAACAGCCAATCCTGACACCATTAGCAGTTCTCATCGATAGCAGCGCTTGGCCTCAGATCTCCTCATGAGATCTCATCGACGAGCCACCAACAACCATCATAGACGATCTCGTCGTCTGACCTCGCCACCACTGTCGCCAGCCAGATCGCTGAAGAGAAAGAGTCCAGAAAACCCTAGTTAGGACGTGTTTGTTTCCTGTAATTGGCCCGTAAGTGGTAAAATATAATTGCAACAAAATCACTCACGGTGTTTATTTGAGACCATAAGTCATAAAATGCAGTTGCAGTCTAAATGATTAATTTTGTGGTCATGCAAATCTCACTTACAATCTACTTACAACACAAACAATTAATTTTGTGGTTGGCATAGGCTTGGACATGGTCTCAGTCAAAGCTGCTTTCTGATCTGTAGCCAATGGAGTTTTGGTTACAGAGACCCTCATGTGCTTCTGTGCATGGGGTGCTGGATCACTCCCAGAGAGGAGTTCCTCGAACTTCTCTTCCAAATTTTTTACGGTGATGGGTTCATCACTCTGACCGTTGCATTGCGATATCATCTCCTTGTTGCGAAAGAAGACCTTAGTCCCCAGCAAAGTCGCCATCTTATTTTCTATTGAAAGTTGGTTGTGAAAAACTTACAAAAAAGAATTGAGGAGAAAAATTACAAGTAACTCTTTTAAAGAAAGAAAAAAGAAATTACAAGCAGATCTCCTCTGAGATTTCTAGGGAAGTATGCCGATGGGGATCTGATCAGCGCACGATCACTTTATTTCATTGACGATGTAATCGGTTGGATGTTCAAGCCTTCTCGAGGGAATTTCCTTCTTGCCTGATTCTGAAAATCCTCTGGAGATAAAAGACTTAGAGTGTTGGGACCCTGGACGAAAAAGAGTTGAATCTCTGGAGCTTTGGAAGCTTAAAAGCAAGATGACACTTTTGGGCTAAAGGTCTCTTATGTCTCCAAAAATTTTCAGCCTCAGCTTCATCTTGTGAGGAGCTATTTATAGCCAAACAGGGGTGTTACCGCCTCCTTAAATTCAGTAAGGCTGAATCAGTCTGTTGCCAGACTTGATATAGCCTGGGGGCGAAGTTAGCGAAGCTAAAAAATGAGCCTCTGGCGAGGTTAGGGTGTTGGAACCCATTTGCACATCTCTACTTATTGTGGGACCCAGTGGCGGGTATAACCGCCCACTAAAGTAGCTAACTCTACTATTTAAAAGTGGAGTTACAACTGCTAATCCCCACTAGGGGATTTGAAAATGGTTTGATGACTTGAAAAAGCTCGCGGCATAGCTAGATGAGAGCTTCAAAAAGCTTCAGGCGAAGCTATATTTAGGGCCTCGAGCGAGGCTAGAAGTTAGCCTATTTGATGGGCTAAGCCTCAGGCGAAGCTAGAAGGTTGGCTTAGAGCGGAGCTGAACCACACTTCCAGTGGAGTTGGTGAGAAAACTTCCAGCGAAGCTAAGGTTAGCCCTCAGCGGGGCTGATTGAAGCTTCGTGTGAAGCTAGTGGCTTTGGCCTTTTGACAAGGCTATGAGCGAAACTAGCCTATTTTATGCTCATGCGAGGCTAGGTGTTAAACAAACCTAGCCTCATAGGCTTGCTTTGGCCTCTGGAGCAGGTATAGAATTGGTCATCAGCTCTGACTTTTGTAAATTCGCCGAGTGTGAACGTCGTTCAGACCGGTTGAAGCGCTGCCCGGGAGCTTGTCTTTTTGAAGTGTCAACAGGTATGTTGTGCAACTCCAACTTTCGGATCTACCTGAGGGCTTCCAGGTGTCCGAGGGGAGCGCTGACTCCCTACCTCTTGTTATATTCCTGAATGGGCATAATATAAGATCCACCTTCCTGTTTACCTAGCGGCAGGTTCCAGGTCAGCACCGGAACATCCTGGGCTGTGGTCCTGGGTATATACGGGACACTGTAAACATAACCCAAATGGTCTCATCATCAGTTTCCAATAACAATCTCGGCTTACTCATATGTGGATGTATGTGTGTTGGGACGCTAGGGCACATACCTAGATATATGGGTTGGATGAGCTAACGTTTTACAATTTGGGTTGTATACACTCGGATTGCGGTAACATGGGGCATAAGGTATATAGATGAGGGTTTCCTCATTTGGATTATTCTTTCGACGTACTTGCCTCTTGAAGCCATAAACTAAGCTTATACAGCTGATTTTGCTTGTATTCAGTATTTTCAGTTTTATCAATTTTATCAGTTTTTATGATGTTTTCTTAATTTAGAAAACAATTCAGGTTATATCAACTCAGGATACAGTGACGTGAGGTATATATGGTATATATATAAGGGTTTCTTTGTTTAGATTATTCTTTCGACGTACTAACCTCACGGATCGGTAATTTGGGATTATATAACTGGTTTTATCATAGTTACTTTACTTACTATCTCTCTACTTGCTCTTGTATGCCTGTGCTCACAATACGATTCTCATTGCATATTTATGATTTGAATTTATCGATACACGTGTTCTTATCTTTGCACGCCACTTGGCATTCACAACACCACTCGTCGGGGAGTTCTGACTCCCCTAGATTCTCATGTCTAGACCCTGGACTTGGAGCTGGTGAATTAATCATGTTGATCAGAGTGGCGCGACAAAAGCGTAGTGGATTAGCGGAAGACCGTCTGAGGCCCTATCCTTCTAGGCCTCTTACTCAGTTCTGAGTTTTCCTGTTATGACTCTGAGCCTCCTTTTATACTGTTCATGATTGTAATCTCTTTGTATTCTCACATTTGCGCTTATCAGGTGATGTAATATTCTTATTATATTGTGTCACATCCTGTGATAAGTTTATAATTGTACTCATATGTTGGAATGTATAAAGCACCACACACTCCCATACTCTGATTATTGCATGTACTGATTCTTTGCGTATATATGTGAGTATATTTTTGACCTACGTATATACGTCACAGTAACGTCTCCATACCCACGAGATCGGGGCGTTACAGGGTGGTATCAGAGTCTAGGCTCTCACATCCTTAGTACAACGAGTCGATAAATTAATGGTAATGAAATTTGCAATTAGAATGCATGAGTCTTGATTATATAATCCAAGTATAAGTGCAGAGTTATCTATTTCTTCTTGATCGTCCTTTCTTTGATTCCCGTATCTCTTTCATTTTTTCATATTCCGATTTTCGTAGTTTTATACTAACTTAAAATATGGGTAGACTAGTGAGGCATCGACGGGACAGATGTGCTTCTCTCTCCCATTCTGGTATTCTTTGATTCTAGTGCATCACGTTATCTTATATCGGACAGTTCTTCAGCCTCGCATTCTCATCTTATATGTATAGATGCACCACGGGGATCAATATAGAAAGTATGGTAGTCATCACTTATTTAATCAGATGACTATATCACGACACGAGAAGTATCAGTATAAACGATTTTCTAGATTCAGAACTTCTGTCAAGTAGAGCTATGGTATTTTCTATATTATTTCAGTAACGATTAGGATCTCTTCTATCGACTTCATTGAGTTCAGACACGACATCCAACCGTCTTTATGGATTTGATGAGCCACAGACTCCAATAGTCTCGCCAATCGAGAGCCGTGTTCTAGCCAAGCGAGTTTAATCAGGCGTGGGCCTTGTTGCACCCTTGCGCTTAACATTTAATGATGTGTTACGCGCTGGCTTCGCCACGTGAGCTTTACCAAGTACGAGTCTCGCAGAGCGTTAGCTCCATGCACCCTAGTGTTTAGCGCTTGACGTTGTGTTACGCAATGGCCCCACCTATGTTTAGCTTCGCTCGTGTCTAGTTCTGACAGTGTTTAGAACTCTAGCCTTATTCTTCAGAATTCCCCCACCTAACGTATTTTCGTAGATTTAATGAATCAGGTTTTCTTGCTATGTCTGAACAAGCTTATTATAATCTTTACTGACGATCTATTCGGCTAATATTGCAAGACTATCTACAATCGGGATATCCTCCAGAGCATAGTGTTATATATCCTTAGGCCTTTCAAAAGTTTTCAGCATTCTGTATTTAGAACTCGTTATTTTTAGTCAGTTCTTCACTTATATATTTATGATTAGTTTATCAGGTTTTCTTTATCTATAATATTATGGTTTACTTCTAGAGTAAGGAGAATAGGTAGAACATCTATAATCTTGTTACTGCCTTTTCTCCGCGAATAATTTCATGCCTAGCAGAGCAAGTATGCATTCTGAACAGGTGAGTACCGTATTCTTAGGCCACGTCATTTAAAAAAGAAGTTATCTCCGTCAATTTTAACAGAATTCAAGCAGTAAAAATGGCTAATTTGAGAGTCAGCTTATTTTATATTACTTAGAGTGGGTCAGTTTACAGAAGTTCTGACAGATAATTATATGAGAAAGAAAGTTCAGCTACACGGTATTATAGTTATTATTATATCAGACAGAGACACGGGATTTAGATCGTTGTTCTGATAAAGTCTTCAGAACAGTCTAGGGGTTATTCTTAAGTTCAGCTTATCTTATCATTTTTAGACAAACCGAGCAGTCTAATCAGATCATTCAGATTCTTAATTAGCCTTGTCAGATAGAATTCTCTTCTTAATAGATATCAGATCAGTAGTGGTATGACACAGTCCGAAGTTTATATGGCAGGAAGGACAGAAAAAGTCCAGACCCTGTGTTTAACGTTCAGTTGATTTGTGAACGTAACCCTTAGTTAGTCATATCTTAATTGGTATAAACCTCGTCCCTATCTTTCCTGTGTTCATTTTTCCCTTATACAAATTTTGAGGATGAAATTTTTGTAAGGTAGATGGAATGTAACACCTCGTTCCCGAATACATACTTAGATATTTATTCAAATTTTTTGATCAAATTTTTTTATTTACTTCCCATAATTGTTTTGTTCTGTGGTTATTTATGTGATTGTTTTGCATTGGCTCCAGATTCGTGGACTCGAAGTCAGTCCTAATCTGAACCAGGGACCCAGTCCTAGTGTATTACTCGATTTGATCTTTCTGATAGTCAAATTTGATCGATTTCTGTTTCAAACATCATTTTTCAATATTCTAGATTTTTTATGATTTTCTGAAAATTTTCCGAATTAATTTGTAAAATCTTTAAAATCGGTGTCGACCGTATCACTGGCTGATTCCAGGATTTTTAATTTACAATTAGAATTGAATTTCTAAATTCTACTTTCATATTGCTTCTTAAAATCACATTTTCTATTTTAATGCATTTTCTAAAATTTTTCTGAATTTATCAAAGTTCGACTGGTTTTAGTGTCGACCGGTGTCGCTGGTCAACTCCAGAATTTTTAATTTATAAATAGAGTTGAATTTTTAAAATCTGCTTTCATATTATCTCTTAAAATTATATTTTCTATCTTAATATATTTTTGGTGAATTTTCTAAATTTATTAGAACTCGGGCGGATTTGGTGTCGGCTAGTATCGCTGGTAGATTTCAGGAATTTTATTTTGAAGACAGGATTTTATTTCTGAAAACTGATTTCATATTATTTCTCAGAATGACGTTTTCTATCTCTATCTATTTTTGAGAATTTTTCTCGAACAGTCGATATTTTCCGACAATATTATAATATTATTATTTTCAAAATCTTTCTTTCTTTCTTTCCTTCCTTCCTCTTTCCCCCCATCTGCTGCCTACACCCCACGTGGGCCACCCACTCCCCTTCATTTACTCCCTCCCACTTCACTCACTTCTCCCTCTTTCTTTCTTTTTCTTTTCCTTTTTTTTCTCTCTCCTTCCTCTCTCCCTATCTCTTCTCCATGTGGGCGACGACCACTCCAGGCCCACGCCGACCACCTCCGGCGACCCCCATGGCCGGCGGTGAGCCCACTTCGGCCATCTCCTTCCCTCTCCTCCAACTCCAACACCAATAACTCCACCACCATCTTCATCTTCTTCTTCATCAAAACCATCATCTCCCAATTCTCCAAATCCGCCACCACCATCACCACCCTCACCACCCTAATCCAACTTTCACAACCTCCAATTTCACTTTTCCATCTCCAATTTCACCTCTCTTCCCCTAATTTCACAACCATCATTAAAACCACCACCAAAATCATCCTTCTCCACCTCCCTCTCCTCCCTTCGGTTGGTCGGCGCTGCTGCCGGCCACCCTGGGTTGGCTCACGACCAGCGTGGCCTCTCCGGCCAAGCCTGGACCCCACCTAGACTGTGGGCCCCTGGCTCCTCCCCTATTCGTGAGCAGGGGGCTGTGCAGCCCCTCTCTCTCCAGGAACACACACTCTCTCTTTATCCTATTCCCTCCTTCTCTCTCTACCCTCTCTCTCCCTCTCCTTCTCTTTTCTCTGTTAGACCGTCGGCGGCCAGGGCTGCCTCCGGCAGCCACCTAGCCAACCACCAGAGGCTGGCCTGCCTATCTCTCTCCCTGTTTCTCTCTTTCTCTCTCCTGTCTCTCACTCTCTCTCTCTCTCTCCGTTTCTCTCTTCTTCTAATTCTCTTTCTCTCTCTAGGTTTTTCTCTATAGCTCTCTCTTTCTCTCTCTAGACTTTTCTCTCTCCAGCTCTCTCTTATTCTCTCTCTAAATATATATATTAATATATTTTGGTGGTGCGCATGTATTTCTAAGATTCTGAAGTTTTCGGCATTTTTTAAAAATTTAGGCGAGTGTTCTCACCTTTTTTGGGTTTCCCTACTTTGACGGGTGAAATATATTCGTGTATCATGTATGTGTATTAGTGAATTATAACTGTATTGTGGACATATAGATTTGTATCAGCGTGTTGTGTTGTATCAGTGTGGGTGTGTATATTCTGTGGACATATATCTGTACCTGTGACGAATGATTGTATTAGCGTAGTTTCATTCCTGTACATATATACTGCCTGTGATGTTGTTACTGCGTTGCCGACCCTTCGTGGTCGTTTAGCCTCCGGGCTCTCTACTCGGCCTTCGGGCCCTATCAGCTTTCGGGCTTTACTACTCCATGGTAGTCTAGTCATTATCACGTTTATATGTGTGCTTGCGTGGTATTAATCTCCTGTATGTAATATACCCAGCCTCCAGGCTGTGTTCAGCCTCCGGGCTTTTTATACCCAACCTTCGGATCGCGTTCAGCCTCCGGGCTTTCATGCTCCGCCTGGTAAGCGAGCCTAGCGCTCAACGCTCCTTGACTCCGTCTGAGTGTAATTACGTCGCGAGCGATTGGTATACGTTATCGTGGCTTCGCCGCGATCGGTAACAACACCGGACGTGATAGCGTTCAGCGTTGTGCGTTAGCCTCACTCCAGCTTGTTTAGCTTCGCTTGAATGTACGCCTATTTGCATGCCTGTTTGTCTACTGGATAACTCTGCTATTATCCTTTCCTTGATGGTTGTGAAGAGTTTGAAGCCTGTACTTATACTTTTTTCAAAACTGTATCGTATTCTTGTATTTGTACCGATCCCCCGTATGGGTACTATTTTCCTGTATTGAAATATATGATAGTGATATCCACCATGCTATTGCTTAACACCAGACTCTTGCATGTTATCACCTGACACCTTTTTGATATCACTTATCGCCTGTCGTGCCTGATATTTGATCTTTAATTATCATAATACAGGAATGATGACCTGGCATCTTGACATATCCTGATATATTTATACCATTACAAACCTGTATTCCTGATACACATGTACTCCTAACATTCCTGACATGCTCCTGCTCATTCCCGTACACTGATAATTATTTAATAAAATATAAAAAAGATAACTTACATCGAGTAAGGGGAAACTGATGGACTTCAAGTGGAGAATATGTTTACGGTGGTATTAGGTATGTTGTGCAACTCCAACTTCTGAATCTACCTGAGGGCCTCCAGGTGTCCAAGGGGAGCACTGACTCCCTACCTCCTGAATGGGCATAATATAAGACCCACCTTCCTGTTTGCATAGCGGTAGGTTCCGGGTCAGCACCAGAACATCCTGGGCCGTGGTCCCGAGTATGTACGGGACCTACTGTAAACATAACCTAATGGTCTTATCATCAGTTTCCAATAACAATCTCGGCTTACTTGTAGACTGTCCAAAAATTACTGAGGATAAGTCGTCAAGAAGCAGAGTCTAAACTCCAGACGCAAAGCAGCATAGCCACTAGCGACACACCAAGATGCGTAGGCTGAAGACACAGAGCCCGAAACCCGCGTCTCACATACAACTTAACACAGAACTTGAAGTTCATGTTTCTCAAGCGTTACCTTAACGGCAAAACGTGAGGCTCAAAGCCCGCGTCTCGGTTATAACTGCCCTCATTACTGGGTCAATTACTGCCCACGTAATGAGGGAGTTAACCCCCATTATGGAAGATTTTTAGGGGACAGTTTTACCCCTGAAACCCCTATAAATAGCTCAGTTTGCTACAAAAGAGGGGTCGATTTTGGAGAATCTTGATCAGAGCTTCTAGCTAAGAAATACTTAAGAGTTCAACTCTTCTAACAACTTGCTGAGTACAAGTTTGTTTTTGCCTCAAGTCTCTTTAAGATTTTATTGGACAGGAGCTGTGCTACTCCGTCTATTGTCCAAAGAGAAGATTCTCAGAAGACTGTGACGCTCACCCAGTCAACAGAAAACAAGATCACTTTCCACCGCCACATCAAGAACTCAGCATTAAACAAAGAGAAGATTTGAGCTTGAATATCTTCTCTCTCTTATAATTGGATGTTTTGATTGTTGTAACTTTCTTTACAGTCAAATAAAGAATTTACACGCTCTTTAAATTTTTCCCATCAAAAACAGAGATGGCGACTCCGCTGGGGACAACTTTTTCTACTGATGAGCAAATCAAGGCACAAGGTGACGTCACCTGCATGGGAAAGATGGTCGAGTCGCTTGTCGTGAAATTCGACCAGACAAAGTATGAAGAGTTCCTCTCTTTCGGCTCCAAGAGCCCTAGGGTGCAGCAGTACCGCAAAGTCTCCTCAGAGATCTGCTTTCAGGTCCCTTTGAAGGCTTCTCCGAATGCGGTCTGTGTAGAGAACATCATGGCCAAATGTATCAGACGTAAGTCCCGTGTCAATGTCTCCCACGAGACCCGCGAGGTCAACGTTATTGAGGGTCGGCCAGCTGACGCCCGTCCCCTTCCTCAGCTCAAGATTATCTGGGGTTCCCAACAACCCGTACGGCGTAACTGGAAGGCTAAACGTCGACAGAGACGATGCGAGCGTCAACTACAGACGCAAGAAGCTGGAACAACTCTCTATCCAGTAGATACAAAATGTGAGGCTCAAGCCCGCATCTCTTCTGAGCTACGTCAGACGCGCGAAGTCTGTATTTGGAGACCTAAACGCGAAGCTCAAAAGGCTTGCGTTTCTGAAGTTTCACTTCCCAAACATGACATTCAACAGTGCGAGGTCCGTGCCTCTCCTCAGAGACACGAGACCCGCATCTCTACAACCAAACGCGGGACTCAGAATGTACGCGTTTCTCAGGTGTCACTAGCCAAATGTGACAATCAGCAACGCGAGGTCCGCGTATATTCTCAGCAGAGGCGCGAGACCCGCGTTTTAAAGCCAAAATGTGACAGCCGCGTCTGTTCTATAGAACGTGAGCTCTACATTTCTGAACCCTGCGTTTCAGAGTTGCGACGCAAGGATGGCTCTCAAAAGCTGAAAAGCCCTCAAAAACTCGAGGCTAATCTCTTTGATCCCCCTCCGACAGATTTAAGAGATTACTTGATAAAGAAAAGGAGTGCTAATCAGATCGCTCCATCCTGTTACTGTGAATGGCTCATCACAACAATGCTCTCTGAATGTGGCTGCAGCTCACATGTGAGTGAGCAGTCGGTATTCAGACGATTAACTTTAACCTCCCAATCAACCAAAAGGCGTCGATCCCATAGAAGGGAAGCCTTCTCTAACACGGAATACCCCGAAGTCACTGTAAACATGGCAGGTCCAGGCATTACGCCAATCAGAAGTAGGAAAAAATAACCGGCAGTCTGCTCTGACGAGTCTGATACGGAACCAGAAGGAGTATACCGGCATACTCGCACTCGGACTGGTGCAATAGCCCTAGTTGACTACAGTGCTCTAGCTCGGGGCATTGAAGTAAGTGAATCACACTCTGCCATCGCAGAATCACAGGCCTCAAACTCTTTTGTAGAGAAGGAAGCCTTTGCGTATATAGCAAATACTCCTAAGGACACGACCAGATGTTTAGAACAATAAGCCTAGGTCCAGAGGGAACAATTCGATATGATTCGCGCCCAACAAGAATCTATTGATACCCTCAAACAGATGCTTGCACAGTTACTCGAAGACAAGAAGAAGTTGAATGCCAAAACTTCTTCTAAAAAGTCTAAAGGCAAGCAGAAAGAAGGAGAGAGTTCATCTTCTGTGCACATAGAAGAGGAGAAACAGTCCAACTCTGAGTCGTCTAAGTCCTCATCTGAAGAGGGAGACAATCTAGAGAACGGGGGTATTCATTCTAAAAGAATGAATAAATTAGAGCATCGCCTGGAAGCCCTTACCAATCGGAAAGGCCTCCAAAAAGCAGGAGTAGTCCAGCCATACCCGGCAGAATGGGATCTTGTCCCATATCCTCCCAAGTTCAAAGCTCCGACTCTACATGCTTTTGACGGCAAAGGGTCACCGAACCGACACATCCACTATTTTAAGTCTCAGACAGGGAATGTAGTAGATAACGATGCCATACTGGCGCATTTGTTCATCGATACTCTGAAGGGACTCGCCTTTGAATTGTTCATGAAACTCCCCGAAGACTCCATCAAAAACTAGGATTTGGAGAAGCTTTTCCTTACACGCTTCTTCGTAGACGACTCGAATGTTATCATGCCAACTCTCCTGGAAACAAAATAACGAAAAGGAGAGTCAGTCAATGCATTTATGAAAAAATTCGGAATATGGTGCTCTGATGTCCTAGGGGTATGACCCAGGCCACCCTGGTGGAAACATGCCGTCACAATTTGCAAACTTCACTCCTAGCCCAGATAGGAGTTGCTAAAAGCCGCACTAGAAGCAATTGGTCTAGCAAGGTGAACAAGCTGAAGAAATTGTCGCCAGGATTAGGGCAGAAGAAAATAAGCCCAGACCCAAAAAGTCGACAAGGCGCGCTATAGACGGTCTAAAAATCACTGAAGATAAGTCATCAGAAAACAGAGTCTATACTCCAGACGCGAGGCTAATTATAGCCACTCGTTTAATGCCAAGGCGCAAAGCATGGAGCCCGCGCCTCAACATCAGCACAGTACCAAGACGCGAGGGTTGAAACCCGCGTCCCAGCTGATCCGTAATAACCAAGACGCGACTTGAAGCCCGCATCCTTACATCAGTACAGTATCAAGATGCGAGAGCCTGAAGCCCGCGACTAGACATCACTGTAGTCTCTTGACGCAGAACTTGAAGCTCACATTTCAACCAAATGCGAAGCTCAAGCGTTATCTCAATGGTTAAACGCGAGGCCTGAAGCGCGCGTTTCAACTACAGAGGAACCCTGCGTCTCTGTTATAACCGCCCTCATTACTGGGTCAATTACTGCCCACGTAATGAGGGAGTTAACCCCCATTATGGAATATTTTTAGGGGACAGTTTTACCCCCTGAGACCCCTATAAATAGTTCAGTTCGTTATTGAGCAAGGGACGGATTTTTTTATTTGGGTCGGAATTTTTGGTCAGAAGAACTTTGGTTGTAAGCCTTAAAAAGACCAGAATCTCCAGCTGAGAAATACAAAAGAGAAAACTCTTCTAAACAACTTGTCGAGCTCAAGTTTGTTCTTGCCTAAAGTCTCCTTGAGATTTTTGTTGGACAGAAGCTGTATTACTTCATCCACCATCTAAAGAGAAGATTCCCAAGAGGTCATGACATTCACCCGGTAACGAAAAACAAGATTCACTTTACATCGCTACATCAAGATCCCGACATTAAACAAAGGGGAGATCTGAGCTTGAATATCTTCCCTCTCTTGTAATCAGAGAATTGATCCATTGTAATTTTTCATTGATTCAAGGAAACTTTACACAAATTTCTCCCACTAAACAAGAGATGGCGACTCCGTTGGGACTACTTTCTCTACCGATGAGTAAGTTGTGGCGCAAGGTGACATCACCTATATAGGAAAAACGGTCGAATCGCTTATCGTGGAGTTCGATCAGGAAAAGTATGAAGAGTTCCTCTCTTCCGGCTCCAAGAGCCCTAGGACGCGGCAGTACCGTAAGGTCTCCTCGGGGACCCGCTCTTAAGTTCGCTCTGAGATCCCTTCAGACGCGACTGGCGAGAAGGATGCCATGGCTAACCGCATCATACGTAACGCCCGCGTCAACGTCTCCCACGAGACCCACGAGGTTAGCATTGCTGAAGTTCAGTCCGCTCATGCCCGTCCTCTTCCTCAGCTCCAGGTAACCGAGGGTTCCCAACAACCCGAACGGCATAACCGGAATACCGAACGTCGACAGAGACGACGCGCGCGTCAACTACAGACACAAGAAGCTGAAATAAAAATCTATCGAACAGACACAGAATGCGAGGTTCAAGCCCGAGTCTCTTCTGAATCACATCAGACGCGTGAGTCCGCGTTTGGAAACCTAAACGCGAAGCTCACCAAACTTGCATTTCTGAAGCTTCACTTCCCAAATGCGACGTTCAGCAGCGTGAGGTCCGTAAGAGCCAAAACACGAGAGCCACGTCTGTCTTATAGGACATGAACTTCGCATCTCAGAGCCCTGCGCCTCAGCTTCGTGACGCAAGGATGGCTCTCAGAAGCTGAAAAGCCCTCGGAAACCCGAGGCTAATCTCTTTGGTCCTCCTCCGACAGATCTAAGAGATTACTTGACAAAGAAAAGAAGTGCTAATCAGATCACTCCATATTGTTACTGTGAACGGCTCATCACGGCAATGCTCTCTGAATGCCGCTGCAGCTTATGTGTAAGCAAGCAATCGGAACTCAGACGATTGACCTCAACCTCCCATCAACCAAGAGGTGTCGCTCGCATAGAAGGGAAGCCTTCTCTAACATGGAGTACCCTGAAGTCACTGCAGACATGGTAAACAGAAGCAGGGAAAAATAACTGGCGGTTAGCTCTGATGAGTCTGACACAGAACCAGAAGAAGTGTACCGGCATACTCGCACTCGGACTGGTGCGGTGGCCCCGGTCGACTACAGTGCCCTAGCTCGGGGCATTGAAGTAAGTTAATCACATTCCACCATTGCGAAATTGCAGGCCTCGAACTCTTCTATAGAGAAGGAAGCCTTCGCGTACATGACAAACACTCCCGAGGACACGAGCAGGCAATCTACTATCTGAGCAGAACCATGGTCGGAGCCGAACATCGGTACAACCCGATCGAAAAGGAATGTTTGGCGTTGGTATTTGCTGTCCAAAAAATGCGACACTACTTAGTAGGCCAAACTATAAATGTCATATCAAAAGTTAACCCTTTAAGGTTGCTCATGACGAAGCCATTGTCGCTAAATGGTCGACTGGCAAAATGGGCATCCTGCTTTCCCAATATGAGATGCACTTTATACCACAAAAAGCCGTGAAGGGACAAGCGGTGGCATATTTCTTGGCTGAATATCCAGATCCGAGAGCGACCAAACTTTATGAGGATCTCCCAAACGAGGTCGCTGAAGTTTGTCTGATCCAGACGTCTTTCGAAGGACAGGTGTGGCAGCTCTTCTTCGACGATGCATCCAGAATGGGTCTACGAGGGCATGTCGTAACATGAGTGGGGGTAGTACTTATCTCCCCACAGAATTAGTGATCCCTCGTGCATTCTCATTAACTGAGCCATGTTCTAATAATGTAGTGGAATACAATACTCTCCTGATCGGAATGCAAATTGCCAATGAGAGTTAAAATCTCAAAGCATACGCTGACTCTAAACTCATCATTAACCAAGTTCGCAGGGAGTACAAAGTCAGACATGAAAACTTAGTACCCTATTACAACGCAACTATTCACATGGCCGTGAGATTAAAAAACTTTTTCATCGATCATGTGCCTCTTCAGCAAAATGCGCATGCAGATGCACTGGCCTATCTCGCTGCTTCTTTAGCTCTTTCACTGAAGTAGTAGAGAAAATACTCATCTACAGCCATGAACTGTATTGCCCAAAATTCGCTTTTGAAGATCACCAAAATCTGACAGGAGACTGTCAAGTCAAAGAAGCTATAGAGACTTCAACAGGTCCAGAGCTCAGGGATTAGCAATTCCTATACATCGACTATGCATTGTACGACATCCTACCTGATGATCCCAAAGAGGCAGCTGTCATTAGAAGAAAAGCCCCCAAATTCTACTATAATGCGATCACGTGAACACTGTATCGCCGATCGCATGAGGGGATCCTCCTCTGCTGTCTGTCATAAAAGGAGGCACAGGAAGTACTCAAAGAAGCGCATGATGGCTTGTGTGGAGCTCATCAGCCTAGTCCGAAGCTTGGAGATCGACTCTGAAGACTGGGATATTATTGGCCTAAGATGATCCCTGACACCATCACTTACGCCAAACGATGTCACACCTGTCCGGTCCATGGTGACTTCATCCATCAAGCACCAGGATATCTTCGCTCTACAACCTCAACCTGACCATTTGAGATATGGGGGGAATGGACGTGGTTGGCCCTATCAACCCACCCTCATCCAAAGGACATCGGTTCATCTTAGCTATAACAGATTACTTCTCTAAATGGGCTGAAGCTATTCCCTTGAGGGAGGTAAAGACATCTAACGTGATCAAATTTGTTAAACATCACGTTATTTATCGTTTTGGTGTGCCACGACGGATCATCCATGATAATGGACCCCAGTTCGTCAGCCAGGCTTTTCAGAGGTTCTGTAACAAGTTCAAAATCCAAAGTGTGTCCTTAAGGCATACTATCCAGCCGCTAACGGCCTTGCAGAAGCTTTCAACAAGGCTATTGAAAAACTTCTCAAGAAATTCATCTCGAAAAGCCAACGTGACTGGGACGACAAGTTAGGTGAATGCTTATAAGCCTATCGCACGACGGTTCGAACCCTAACGAAAGCTACACCTTTCTCCTTGATATATGGGTGTGAATCTGTACTCCCATTAGAAATTCAAATCATGTCTCTACGCGTCGCCTTGACGGCAGAGATGACAAATGAGGAAAAACATCGACTGCGACTCCAAGAGCTGGAGGCTTTGGATGATAAACGCCTACAAGCTCAACAACAAATAGTGCTCTATCAAGCTCGAATTACAGAGCCTTCAACAAGAAAATCAAAGAGCGGACTTTTAAGAAAGGGGCGGACTTTCAAGAAAGGTGACCTTGTCTTAGCCGTTAGAAGACCCATGGTAATGACACATAAGACAAAAGGAAAATCTGGCCCAAATTGGAAGGACTATTTGTAGTAGAGTCGGTCTACTCAAATGGAGCATATTGCCTTATAACCTCAGATGGTGATACGCTCATGATGCCAATCAACGACAAATTCTTGAAGAAATACTACCCTTGATAGCATTCTTCTCCTGATTAGGTTAATACTACACCTTTGATCAAAACTTCAGATCTAAGAAGAGCTTCTTTCCTTCACTGGATCACATCACGGTTGATCAGTGTCAAGCTGATCAAGCGCTGGTTACATTATGATGCATAATGTAAATATTGAGGAAGAAACAAAATGTAAAATTTTGGTTTATCTTGGTTACTCTTCTAAGACATCCGACGCCTCCGACGGCTGAGGATAGAGGAAAATGTTAGCTTTTAAGTCCAACATAAGTCTTCGACAACTCATCATACTGAGGGGAATAGCATAGCCCAAATTAAATAGTAGCTAGTAAAGGCACACTAAATCCGTTGATAGCGGAGAGTTTGCTAAAAATCCTAAGGGACTTGGTCCCATCCTCTTCTCCTAAATCTCCTACCAATTCTCTCCCATATAATGGTAGCGCCACAAAAATACATGTATTTATTTCTCCAACAAAATGATCTGGGACTTGTCATGTTATCAATAAACCTGTGACAACTAGATTTCCCGATCCCCAGTGGATTTTGTCAAGTTAAATTAAACCTCTGACAACAAAACTCATTAAAAATCCTCGTTGTTATGTTAATATTACACCTCTAATGGCGAATTTCCCACGTTCCTAGGAAATCAACGATTGTCACGTTACTATCACACCTCTGACAATTCATTTCATTTTCCACCAAAGTCCCCTACCAATTCTTTTTCATAGAGTGGTAGGTCCACAAATGTAATCATTGCTATGTTAACACTACACCTCTGACAATGAAAAATTTCCACTACCCCCAGCGAGTACAAGCTTCATTTGTCTCTCCTCTACATGGAGTCACAAGTCTTCAAATTTGTCAAGTTAAAATTACACCTCTGACATTCCAAATTTCACTTGTCAATTCTCATCAATAGAATGATAAGTCCTCAAAATTGCTCTTATTACAAACCAATTCTTGTCAACTTAACACTACACCTCTGATATTCCAAATTTCACTTGTCAATTCTCATCAATAGAATGACAAGTCCTTAAAGTTGCTCCTATCGCAAACTAATTCTTGTCAAGTTCAAAATTACACCTCTGACATTCTAAATTCCACTCGTCAATTCTTATCAATAAAATGACAAGTCCTTAAAACTGCTCATATCGCAAGTCAACTACTGTCATGTTAACAATGCACCTCTAACAAATTACTGTTAAGTTTAATATTACACCTCTAACAGTGATCAAATTGCTGCCAAGTTTAATATTAAACCTCTGACAGTCACTTTTCCTCGGACTTCCATATCGAAGCTGAGATAAGCGATGCTAAGTCTAACATCACACCTCTAGCATCCAGTTCACTGTTAGGTTCAACAATACACCTATGACAATGACTTTCCCTCGAACTTCCCTATCGAAGTCGAGATGACTAATGCCAAGTTCAAAATTACACCTATAGCATTACCTTCATTGTAAAGTTTAAAATTATACCTATGAAAGTAATATTTTCAGTCTTCCCAAATGAAGCTGAAATTCCCGTTGAGTCAAGTTAATATCACACCTCTGACCCATATTCCTGTCAAGTTAATATCACACCTCTGACAGTGATCTTAAATTCTTGAAATGGAATTTTTTTCCAACTTTGACTTGTTAAGCTAATTATCGCATTTTAAGCGAGTCAAGAATCCCAACTTCTATTTGTTTGATTTTCAATGTAAAAAGGAATTCAAGACATATAAGAAGACAAGAAAAGTGTCACTTTTATTGATATTCAAATAGATAAAAGTGAGAGAAGACACTCTCTTATATAATAAGATTGAGTGTTACAACAAAGGAGTACAAAGAAGTCCCTCTCGCCCAGTGAAAGGTTGCACTCACTCCTTAAAACATTTACACCTTTCCAGATCCAAGATGTTTGGAAAAACGCCGAAGAAAGGTTCCTCTCTTCCTCCACTGGATCATATCACAGTTGATCAGTGTTGAGACGATCGAGTGTTGGTTATATCATGATGCATGATGTAAACATTGAATAAGCTCATCGCTAATCGAGAACAATGGTGTTTCTCGAGGTCGAAATGCAGAGGAGCATTCTGATTCCACCCGACCAACTGGTGTGGGCCGTAATCCTTCGCTTAATGAGCATCTCCACCACCAGAAAGTCATCCAACGAGCATGAGTTTTTCGTCGATGTCACTTCTGGGGGTAAGATTAGTGAAGGGAGGATCCGAGACCTTACTGGTAACGTTCTCTTTCCTGTGACCTGCAAGGGCACCTACCCACCACCATACCCACTGTGACCATGACGAACTCAGGACGTTGCTGGTGCGCCATGTCCAATAAGGCCTTGACGAATATCAATAGCTGCGGGGATCCATCTCGCTCATGGACAGGAGCTTTGACGTTCGAAGTATTCGACGATCGAACAGGCTGTCACGCCCCTCAATCATAATACTCATAAAAAGGGGTACGTGATACGTCGCCGGCTCTCGTCACGTACCCCTTTTTATGAGTATTATGATTGCGGGGTGTGACACAGGCTGACCGGTCGAAATATTCTCCCATGAGCCCAGTGAAGATGCGAAAGAGTGACTGAGGCTACCAGAACCTGTAAGAAGTAAAAAACCAAAAGGTTAAAATTCTGCTAAGGCAGGAACAGAAAATCTGAAGAGCAGACGTGAGACTGAAGTTATAAACTTCAGACATAGAGTTGACCAGTGCAGATCTGAACGCGGACTGGTTATAGACCTGCATCCAAGATATAAGACGCGAGGCAACCTAGACGTAGAGTTCACCACACCCGCGTTTGAGATACAGAGGCTGCCACATCTGAGTCCAGAGGTCTCAAAAGAGCTAGAATTCTCTAAGTTAAGAACCTCAAACGCGAGCTTCATGTATAAAGCTCGCATTTCAAGATCCAAGCATAGAGTTTATCACACTCACGTTCAAAGGACTTGTGACTTAGAGTTTAAAGTCAGTCAATCAGATTTCAAGAGAAGATCAAGAAATCAAATTTCTTCAATGGACAGGAAAATAGAAACTCAGTGGGACTGAGTATTTCATGGCGACAAATAATTCCTACCCGGGGAAGAATTCTCTAGAAGTTGGACTTTATTCATCAAGGCGCGGCCATAAAAGCACTTAGAGCGATGCTTTTTGATCTTGAAATCACTTGATAGTGATAATCTTCGGAGAAGATTAAAGGAAAGCACGAAAGTTTTGAGTTCTTACTGTTCATTGGAACACATCCCCTTGAAGGGAAGATAGACAAATCACGACGAAAACCTTCAGAGCGCATGCTCTCAAAGGGAAACAGTCTAAATAATGGACTGTTAAGGGGGTGAGGCCTATTTATAGGCAAGCTATGAGGCCTATAATTAATGGCAAATCAAAGCCATCGGCGTTAAATACCTGTATGAGCATCAAGTCCAATAAAGAGCTGACACATGATTGGCATTTTGGGAAACATCAAATGACATAAGTCCCCAATCGTCAATGCCGACTTAGCATTAAAAGATTCAACAAGACCTTTAAGACGGATTGCATGTGACGCCTTGGAAGTTGTGTCCTAGAGTTCGCGTCTATTTATAGGAAATAAAGGTCACGTTCTTATATGGACGTAAAGGCCGCGTCCTTTCTTAAAAGAATCACAGTCGCGCCTCTTTAAGCTATCAAGAGTCGCGTCATCTCAGTGATCCAGAAGCATGTTTCCTCACTAAACCAGGGCCACGCTCTATAACAATTCAGAATTATTTCCTGAAGTTCACGTTCATTCATAAGACTTGAGGGCTGTGTCCTGAAGTCTGCGTTCTGGCACAGACTTAAAGGCCGCGTCCATGAATTCGCGTCCTTTCATAAACTTGAAGGTCGCGTCTCCTTTATCAAGAACGCAAGTTCGCGTCTCAGAATCACGCCTCTCTTGAGCCAGATCCGTGTCCCTGCCAAACAGTTGAGATGCGCGCGAGTCAAAGCGTTTCTCATGTCCGCATCTCCACTACAATTGAGAGCCGTGTTTCAATCAAGAACTCAGTGTAGCCTGAGTTTATTATTCATGGCCGTGTCCTATCAAAATGACTAAGGACTGTGTTTTCATAAATAGTCAAGTGGTGCGATTATGAAAATTGAGTTCATCTAGGCAGCAAAGAGTCCGAAAGGATAAAGATGAGACAAGAATTTGAGAGCTTTTATGTTTGATACAAATGATAAAAGTAACACAAACACTCTTATTTGACAAATGGAGTGTTTCAAAAAAAAAATGGGACAATACAAAAAGGATAAGAAGGCTAATAATCCTGCTTAGCAAAAGAATGAATTTGTTCCCGGAGGCGCTGCATCTCATACTGACGTGCCCTTTCATCTTCCGCCAAAGCTTGGACCCGCAACTCCTAAGCTGATAAGAATCTCTTCGTAGACAGTTATGTCTGAAGAGACTCCAACCTGGAGGAATGAGCAGCAAGATCTTCTTGGACCAGCTTCTTGGAGCCTTTTTATGGTAGCACCAAGTTTCTACTCGTTGACTTCAATTAAGGCTTGCGCCCTAGAAATAGTAATCTGAGCAGTGGCGAAAACTTACTTCGTACTTTGGATGACGACTTCAGATTCTTTTGAATTGCCAACCAGTCTTTGGTAATCAGCTTGGAAGTGCTGAAAATGGCGGGCTTCTTTAGATATTTGCTCCTCCATATCCTCTCGTTCATGTTCCTGAGCGGTGAGGAGCTTACTCAGTGTCGATCGAGCCTCATCCATTGAGCTAGCATTCTCTAGGGTCTTTAGCTCCTTCAGGTAGCTCCCCAGCTGTTCGACCAGCACCAGATACGCCATAGCCTGCAAAGGGCTCCTAGTGTGATGGATGTTCTCGATTTGATTCTCAAGAAGCATCCGGGCGAACTCAAAGGAACTACCCCCAGAAAGGACCAACTCAATACAGGGCTTTATGGAGGGAAAGAGTTATCACACCATTTGACATGTTAATTCCTCCATGATGTCAGTGGCTGGAGACAACCCTGCTGATGCACTCCCAGATCCCCTTTCCATGACAGGAGGAGAGACGTGAGCTAATTCAACTTGTGCAGAGATGAGACCGACAGCAGGCTCGTCCGATACTGAGGTCATCGCCAACACCTCCGGGACAGTTGTTGTTGTCGTAGCTTCCACAGTAACAGAAGCAATAGCAAACTCTATGGCACTGGGTTCACCGGCCGAAATTTGAGCTGTGCTATCTTCTGCGCCAATGCTTGCCGCAGGATCCTCTACTTGAGCTCCCCCAGTGCTCTCTGCAAACCATAACATTAAATGTCAGTGGTAATAATGAAAAGGAGAGTATCCAACACATCAGTTTTCTCTTACCAAGTTGAGGATTCGAAGATGGCAAATCCCTAGATAAGCTACTTGGGGATGCGGGCTCCCCGACCTCGGCGGTTGCACCCTCATGAGGCATCCCGGTAGCGGGACTTCAAGACCCTCCTGCTGGGCCAGTTCCTGGATCATCTCAGCAATATGAGAAGAAGTTATGGTTTCACTACCGACAGCCAGCCCTGTAGAAGAAAGTCAAAAGGAAATGTTAGAACTCGTTCCTAACTTGATGGAGAACCAGTTCAGGAGGACAAAAGAAATACCTTCAGTAGCGGCAACCCCTGCTATCGGCGAAACCATCGCAGGGACGTACCCCTATATCTCTTCCTCTGAGATATGCGAGAATTTACTCGTGTCAGGAAGAGCGAGTTCATCACCGAAGTCGGCCTCCTAGCCAGAATAATATCCATGCTCCTCGGACGACGAAGACGACAGTTGGACCCAAGAAGTCTCAGTGAGCGGGGCTTTACCACTGAGAACCCCGGTAGTGGGGCTGGGCTCAACAACTTGGGAGGTGGGCATCAAAATACTGGGGGACTCAGGTTGTTGCACCTCCGCCCTTCTCTCATAAGCTGAAAAGGTCCAGGCTGAGTTGAGACTCCGGAATCTCCACGTCCTCCCTCCTACCAAGTCAACTTTAGGTCGCTCAACCTCTTCAGCCATGGCGGGTTCACTCGCGAGCTCTCCCTCCTCTAGGATTGTGGGGCCTCTACTGCGCAGTCCTCGGGAGCGAAGAGTGAGGACTTCTCCCTCCTCTTCTTCCTCTTCCTCCCCCTGCTCCTCAGCACCAGCAGGGACTACTTTGGGCACTGAAGCCTCAACCTCAGACCCTTTCTCGGCCTTCTTCGGACTAGGCTCACCTTGGGAACTAGAGCCACAAGAACGCTTAGCCACGGCTCGACGACTCCTTTTGTTGGGTTGCTCCCTGGTCGTTGCTACCCGAGGCCCCGGCTCTGCAACAGCTGTCCCTGTCCGGCTGACCTCCCTCCCAGATTCTCCCCCCTCCTTCTCTGCCGCCTGAAACCCGTCCATCCCTCGCATCCGGCAAACCTTAGATCCTAACTTGGTTTTGTACGTGGACCTGATGCCCTTGATACATCAAGTATTTATTCCAAACCCAGGCACCGATTCGCCATGAAGTACCATGAACAAAAATCAACACTGGCATAAAAGTTCAGAGTCTTGTGAGGAAGGGTAAAGATAGCTCCGGTTCTCCCCGCTACGCTATAATACCAAGCCCGGGCTCCTTCAAATAGGTTTCCACTAAAGCGAAGGCGTGGATTTGGGTTACCAATGTATAACTGATCATACCCAAACTGTCGGGCAAACCGGCAAGGCATATAAGGCTTCAGCGTGCAAGAGTTCCCTTGCTGAAACACCAAATACCCGGACCGGATATTGATCAGCGACCAAAAGACACCGGAGGATAAACGAGTGAAGCCATCCGTGGTTTCAGAATCTGCAAATTTGTCCCCGTAAGACGCATCATGAATCTCGGGGAAGCACCTGTCCAACTGATAGTCCCATTCAGAATCATCTTCCGAATAAAGAACATATAATATTGCAGCCAGCTCGACCTCTCTAGCCTTTGCACAAAAGGGATGAAACCCTCGGAGGAATATACTACCGTCATCAATGAAGGGCAATGCATGACGTACCAGGCCATCAGGTACGTATATGGGAGCTCGACCTTGGGATTGGGAGTCTTGACCAAGGGACGGCCATTAGAATCCATAACGGGGTTCCCCTCTGCATCCACAATGGCTTCCACTCGGCAGAAGCTCTTTACTAATGCGCGCAGCCTGCTCTGTATCCCGGCCACCATCACTGGAAGGAGGGTGACAAACTTTCTGTGGGCTAGAAAGACTGCCGGGTACACAACGTCGGCGATAATTACTTCATGTGGTAGCGTTGGCACTACACAACGCTTCAGCCATAGCATGAGGAAGCCCATGAATAGAGCCCGGCCAGAAATGAGAATTTGGGCCTGCTGATGAAAAATTTCAAAAACCGTATCAGGTTTAAAGGTCTCCTCATTCAACTCAGCGGTGTAGGAGCTGGTGGAGGCACTGATCCTCTCGGCGATTTTCTTATCAGTGCAAGGGGCCAGACTAGTCACTGTGCTATCTTTTTTGTTTATGCCGTTGAATAAATAGCTCGCCCAGGACATTTGCTTGACACCCCTGTTTCTCCAGGAAGATATCTGCCCGCAGATGTGGAAGTGGCATAACACTTCCTAGTATGTCTTGTACACCTGATGGTCTTCTTTCCTCAAACGGTGAAGCTCCTCAGAGATCAGGACGTATTCTTCTTAGGGGGCATCTCCCATAACTAGCCTCGAGACGTCATATATCTCATGAAAGGTGAGTCCCATTTCTCCCAGGGGGGTGAAGAAGGTGCAAGTTTCTGGATTGTAACGCTCCAGGACAGCGTAAAATGTTGCGTACTCTACAGAAGGCCATATTGAACAGCTCTAACGGCCTCGTACAGCCCAACCTGTAGCAGAAGGTCACCAAGTTCTGCTAAGACAAACCCTACCATTCTACACCACCAATGCTTGTCCGTAGAATGAATCTAGCCGGTCACACGAAATTCGGGAGGGAAGTAATCCCCCACCTCTAGGAATTGTTGAAGGAAGGTAGCTCCAAGCTGGGGTGTCTCTCCCTTCGGGTACTCAGTCCTGACCAAGCCGGGATGTAACCCCAGCACACACCTCCCATGTCTGACGGTGTAGGCTTCATGGGCACCTATTTTTCCCAAAGAGACTCTAGAGTAGGGCTTGACCAAGACCCAATCCATTATCCGACGCACCGACATGTGCTGCAGATAGGCCAGGGCATATATCCTCTCCATGTTCGGAAGGAAGAACTTTCCATTGCCAATTTGGCGGAGTCATCTGTAGTTCTCGTCATAAAGGGCAGTCCCATCCTCTTCGATTGAGTCACCAAAGAAGAAAGTAGGCTTTCTTAGCAGAGTGCGAGAATCTGACTCAAACTGGCCGTTAGAAATAATCTCCCGAAGGGTCAACATACTGGACTTGGTGATCCTCTCATTTTGCTCCTTTGACATACCAGTAGTCCCATGAGCGGTCCTCTGAAGAGCAAAGGTCAGATTACGATCAGCGCCACCTACGTGCCCAAAGTGGCACTTCTTGGATAGAGGGCCAGAAGAATATCACACTACAATGAAGACGACACTTGGTCAAAAATCTAAAAGAAAAATGGCTAAGTGTTTGAAACTTAAATGCGAGATGAATCCAGACACGAAAATCAGCAAAATCGGTGTCTAAACAAAAAAAATGCGAGGCTTGCATGAAGCCCACATTTCAAAATCCATAACTTAAAAATTTTTCTAAGTGGACTCAGACGCGAGAGTCAGTAAAACCCGCACCTGGCCTTAAAAACGCAAGGATCACATGAAGTCCACGTCTGAACCTTCCGCATTTAGAAAAATTCTGAGTACTGAGTTCAAAACGCAAGGCTCAACGAGGCCTGCGTTCATCAGACAGATAAAGAATCAAGCTGATGAAGTGAAGACGCGAAGGTTGTCAAACCCGCATTTTGCCTACCAATGCAAGAACCGCGTCTAAAAATCAAACACGGATATGAGCCTCGCATTGGCTGTTCACATTCAAAAGAGACTTAAGAGTTAAGAGAACTCTTTAAGCCTCTTCAATGACGGAAACCAGTTTATATGCCATTTTATTACCAGAAATGGGGGCCTCCTGCGTAGAAGAACCGCCCATTTGAATTTCTGGAGCGACAGCGCTCGAGGATGAGGCAGCAGGTTGGTCTTCGGTGCCATTTCGACCGTGAAATCTGTTTTAAAGATGAAGGAAAGAGAAGAAAGCTCTAAGCTTTTCTTAACCCTCAATACAAAACTCAGCGAAGAAGAAGAGTCTAATAATGACTCTTAAAAGTCTGTTATCTTTTATAGGCACAGTGATCCGCAGAGATACGCGGCGCGTATCTCGAGGCCTAATCCTCACCCGACGCATGGATGCGTCTTAAATGGACGCGAATTTCGTGCATTAAGGGAAAGACGTCCCCTCAACTCTGCGAGACACGTGACAACGCGCCCAAAATGCGGGACTCGCGTTTAACAAATCCGTGTCCCTCCAAAGGTCGCATCTCTTCAGCAAGACCAAAGCTGCGTCTAGTCAACAGAGTAGAACTGCGTCTTCACTTCAAAGCTGCGTCCCTTCAGAGGCCGCGTTTCTTCAGCAGAGTAATAGATGTGTCCCCACTTTGAATGAGGACCGCGTCTCTGAACGAATGAGGGCTGCATCTCTGAAACGACATAACCTCTGCGTCTACAAGACTTGCATTCAGTCTTCGTTTCTGCAAACAGTTCAACAGTACACTGGCACAAGCCGATGATTGTTTACCCCTGATTCAACAGTACACCAACAACCAGCTCAGAGCACTGAGGGACACTCACCACGATCATCTCTAGTGGCTTAAAAGGATTTTACAGTACACTCATAAAGATCACATTCCAGACAGGATCAAGCTCAGGGCATTTCAAATGATTGTCAGTCCAATCATGAGAAGTATGAATTTAACCAAAGTCCAAAGTATTTCAAAATCCGTCCCAGTCAACCGCGGAATATCGAAAATTTGGAGGGATTTTGTAGACGGTCTAAAAATCACTAAGACAAGTCATCAGAAAACAAAGTCTATACTTCAGACGCGAGGCTAATTATAGCCACTCGTATAATGCCAAGGCACAGAGCATGGAGCCCGCGCCTCAACATCAGTACAGTACCAAGATGCGAGGGTTGAAACCCGCGTCCCAGCTGCTCTGTAATAACCAAGACGCGACTCGAAGCCCGCATCCTTACATCAGTACAGTATCAAGACGCGAGAGCCTGAAGCCTGCGACTAGACATCACTGTAGTCTCTTGACGCAGAACTTGAAGCTCACATTTTAACCAAATGTGAAGCTCAAGCGTTATCTCAACGGTTAAACGCGAGGCCTGAAGCCCGCGTTTCAACTGCAGAGGAACCCTGCGTCTCTGTTATAACCGCCCTCATTACTGGGTCAATTACTACCCACGTAACGAGAGAGTTAACCCCTATTATGGAGTGTTTTAAGGGGACAGTTTACCCTCTGAGACCCCTATAAATAGCTCAGATCGTTATTGAGCAAGGGACGGATTTTTTTTGGTTGGGTCAGAATTTTTGGTCAGAAGAACTTTGATTGTAAGCTTTTGAAAGACCAGAATCTCTAGCTAAGAAATACAAAAGAGAAAAACTCTTCTAAACAACTTGTCGAGCTTAAGTTTGTTCTTACCTAAAGTCTCCTTGAGATTTTTGTTGGACAGAAGCTGTGTTATTTTGTCCACCATCCAAAGAGAGGATTCTCAAGAGGTTGTGACGTTCACCCGGTCAACAGAAAACAAGATTCACTTTCCATCGCTACATCAAGAACCCGACATTAAACAAAGGGGAGATCTGAGCTTGAATATCTTCCCTCTCTTGTAATCGAAGTATTGATCCGTTATAATTTTTCATTGATTCAAGGAAACTTTACACGAATTTCTCCCACCAAACACGTGCGCCAGAAGTATCTTTCCAATCAAAAAGGAAAGATACATTGGCGACATAAATGAAATCTCCCGCTAAACCTAAGCCAACCAGAGGGGGTGGTTCAAGTCAGTCGCGCGCCAATAGGTAGTACTCCTTCAAAGAAAAGCACGTCGATTTGTTGTTCAAGTTACTCAATAAGAGAAACAGATTAAAGCTTTCTAAAGCTAGACGTCCTGAAGAGGTCGGCAAGACCGACAATCCCAACTACTGCCTGTATCATAGGATGCTGGGGCACCCCACTAAGAGCTGTTATATCTTCAAAGATATTCTTCAAGCTCTGATTGATACGGAAGTGCTTAAGCTCCATCCAGAGCAGAAGAAAGTGACGGTTAACATGACGTCATTTCTTCAGTTCGGAAACCAGCCTCCAACTCTGGCCGGAGTTGTTCCTATTCCAAAAGGGGAATAAGATTGATCAATACATACCCGCATCACCAGTAAGAGAAAGGTCTCGTGCCTGTTCTTACGCCTCAGGGAGAAATTATGTGGGCTCATCCCGACCTTGTGGAAGGCCAACAGTGGACTACTGTTACCAACAGGAAGTCCAAAAGTAAAGCAAAAACTTCGTCCTGCAATGTGGTGTGTGCCTCTTTCTGGGAAGCAAAAACTGATGTCCCCTCCCTAACCGACTCAGAGGAGGAGACAATCATCCTTGCCGTAGAACCGAATGCGCCACTCGTGGCCGAAACTCATTTAGGACAGTCGTACTTAAAGAAATACAACGAGTTGGTGGCAAATCCGCCTGGACCTACTTCAGAACCAACCAAGTCCTCCGCGAAGCAACATGTGGAGAAGCAGAAGAGCTTCGGTATTCCAAAGCTCTCCCGAAGGACAAAGCAAAAGGAACTTCAGTACCTTACCGCTTTGATGTCTTGGCTCAACTGGCCAACATCCTGGCCATGATCACTCTTTACGAGCTCCTAAGACTGTCGAGATCAACAAGAGAAGCTCTAGCCGATGCTGAGATCTTCATAACCCAGATCCCGGCTGAGCCACAGGAGAAAAATAAGGAAGACTGTCTCCACACCTCTTAAAATGCCCCCTGCATTACCTTCACGCCAGACGACACGAAAGGCCCATGTACTTCACAGGGCATATTGGATCGTCTAAAGTGAGCCGCATTCAGGTAGATCTAGGGTCCGCATTGAGCATTATGTCTCGCTGGGTCATGCAGCACTTAAAGATCCCCATCCACCGATTGAGCACTACCCAAACTACCATTTATGGTTTCAATGCCAATGGTACGCGCCCAATGGGGAAGATCAAACTCAAATGTCAGATTGGGGATCTAAGATCTGAAGTGACGTGCTATGTAATTGATGCTGACACTTCATACAATTTGCTGCTGGGACGACTGTGGATTCATCATAATTCCATCATCCCCTCCACTCTCCATCAAGTCATAAAGTATATTGACGGAGATGGGAAAGTCCGAACGTTAATCGCCGAAAGACATCCGTTTAAGGGAGTAGAGAACTATTTCATAGACTCCTTTCTATACCAGGATTCTCTGGAGATGAACGAGAATCCACAGCCAGAGGAACCAAACTCTTGTAAGGGCATCTCCAACCACCCCCTCCATTTTGGAGTGTACTTTCACTCCAAAATGGAGGGTTCAACAAAAACCTCTCCAACCATCACTCCATTTTCCACTCCAAATGGAATATTCTCTACATATTTTATTATTATTATTATTTTATTGTATCAAATTTTAATTATCAACATATTATGTGATAATTTAAGTAAATTGCGTAATACTATTAAAATATTTTAAAATGTATTTAACTTTTTAATAATTTTATATAATATTTAATATTTAACTTTAATAATTAATTAATATTTTTATTTATGAAATTAAGAAATTATTTTTTAATTCTACTATATTCAATTATAAGAAATATGAAATTTTAATAATATATTCAATTGTATCTGTCAGTTTTAATTAGTAATATATGTGATTTGTGTTCCGTTATAATTATCTTAATATTAAATTATACGTGGTTCAGCTGGTAATAATTTTTAATTTCAAATTAGTGAATTTGACAATTTATAATTAAATAAAAAATATAGAATGTAAACTTAAAATAAAAAACTTAATAAAATATATTGAATTAAATAAAGTAAAATTATAAATTTAAAAACAAATAATTTAAAAATTAAAATATAAAAACTAAATAAAATACAAAAAATAAAAACTAAAATTTAAATTAACAAAAATAACTTAAACATAACCTAAAAAATCTAAACTTAAAACAAAAAATTTAAACTTAAAACTAAAATAATATAAAAAACATTAAAAAAAAAAAGCCACCCGGCAAAATGCCGGGTGCTACAGTGCCGCGCCAGAAATGGCGCAGCACTGTAGCACCCGGCATTTTGCCGGGTGCGAAATGGCGTGGGTTGGAGCCCACGCCATTTCTAGCAAAGCCAACCCACGCCATTTTTGGCGTGGGTTGGAGATGGCCTAATGAAGCTGACACTGAACCAGAGGCGGAAGAAGAGTGCCTGTGGGAATTAAATCCACTTGTAACCAGCATTAATAAGCTCGATGTTAATAACACCGCCGATGGTGTAGGCGAGTGATATATTAATGAAGAGTTAAATTTGGCTTACTTTTCTGTGTTTGCTTCTGATTCAGTACCGTCAGACACTAGTACCGATGTAGATGACGACCTCTGGTCGGCAATAGGTGCATTGACATCATTGCATGTACCGGTGAGGTCACCCCTCATTGCATATCAACGCATCAGTGATGCACAAGGATCGTTATTTATGGTCCCAGCAAGATGCAAAAGCCAAAAACTAATTCTTTTTGGAAGAATCAAGTCTGAATTTATGCCTCGTGAAGACTCAGAAAGTGAGAACGAATCCCCTCAATTCTCCCATTATGAGCAAAATGTACTCAGAATGATGGAAAACATGGGGTATGATTTAACAAATGGTCCTGGTTTGAACTTTGGCAAAGGAAGGAAAAGACTGCTTCGATCCTTCGTTCCAAAAAGGAAGACCCCTGATTATTATCATTAAACTCGCAGGGGGTTGGGCTATGTGTTAACTCCAATATCGTCGGCCTCTGAGTCTGAAGGGTCATTATATCACTTCCGCTCATCAGGAACGTCATCGTGGGAGTCAGATGTCAGTGTCGACAACATCTTCAGAAAACTTTCAGTAAACATGGTTTTAACAAGCCACTTGAAAGATGGAGATGAGGAAATGATCCAGTCAGATACAAATCCTTGGATTAAACACCTAAACACTCTCTGGAATATTCGCTTCGAATAACGTGAACCACCTAAGAGGATAAGGTCACCCAGATCAATCTGGGAGATGAGGCTAATCCTAAGCCCATCTTTATGACCGAAAGCTTATCACCCTCCGAGAAGGAAGATCTAATATCTCTTATGCGGGAGTATAAAGATGTTTTCACTTGAAATTACGAGGATATGCCTGGACTTGATCCTCAAGTGGGTATGCATCGCCTCAACATTAATTCGAAAGCGAAACCAGTCAAACAACAGCAGTGATGGTTCCGTCCTAAAATAATGGAAGCAATCCACTCGGAAGTCAAAAAGCTCATAAACTCCGGTTTCATCAGGGAGAAACAACACCCTGATTGGGTAGCCAGTATCGTCCTGTTAGGAAGAAAAATGGGAAGATCCGAGTTTGCATTAATTTTCATGATCTAAATGAGGCCTGTCCTAAAGACGAATTCCTCCTTCCAATCACGGATGTCATGATCGACAACACGTGTGGGTTTGAACGGATGTCCTTCATGGATGGATTCTCGGAATACAATCAAATCAAGATGTACCCTGATGATGAAAAGCATACATCTTTCTGGACGCCATTGGGGGTATACTGCTATATTGTCATACCCTTCGGATTAAAGAACACGGGGACAACATACCAGAGGGCTATGATTGTAATTTTTCACGAGCATATACGTAAAACAGTGGAGTATTACATCAACGACATTATGGTAAAGCGCCGTGCCAAGTGCGATCACATAGCAGATCTGAAGACAGTATTCGATATCATGCGGGCGCATCAGTTAAAAATGAATCCCACCAAATCTTTCCTGGGGGTAGCCAGTGGTAAATTCCTAGGATTTGTTGTAACATCCAAAGGAATCTACCTCGATCTAGAGAAAATCTACGCTGTCCAAGAGATGCAACCTCCAAGGATCTCAGGGAGCTTAGAGGAGTGCAAGGGCGATTAGCGTACATCCGGAGGTTTATCTTGAATCTCTCAGGAAGATGCCAACCCTTTACCAGGTTAATGAAGAAGGGTGTTTCATTCATTTGGGACGATGCTTGCCAACAAGCGTTCGAGAAAATCAAACGATACCTCACGCAACCACCTGTCCTTACAGCTCCGGTGTCAGGGAAACCTTTCCTGATATATGTTCGAGCGATGGATCATTCCTTAGGAGCTTTGCTAGCCTAGAACAATGATCAAGGACATGAGCAGACAATCTACTATCTAAGTAGGACTATGATCGGAGCCAAACATCGGTACAACCTGATCGAAAAGGAATGTTTGGCATTGGTGTTCGCCATCCAGAAAATACGACACTATTTGGTAGGCCAAACTATACATGTGATATCAAAAGTCAATCCTTTAAGGTTGCTTATGACAAAGCCATCATCGCTGAATGGTCGACTGGCAAAATGGGCTATATTGCTCTCCTAATATGAGATGTAATTCCTACCGCAAAAAGCCATGAAGGGACAGGCGATGGCAGATTTCCTGGCTGAGCATCCAGATCCAAGAGGGATCAAACTTTATGAAGATTTTCCAGTCGAGGTCGCTGAAGATTGTTTGACCCAGACATCTCTCGAAGGTCAGGTGTGGCAACTCTTCTTCGACAGTGCATCAAGAACAGGTCCGTGAGGGAATGTCGTAGCAGTAGTGGGGGTAGTCCTTGTCTCCCCATAAAACCATGTAATCCCTCGTGTATTCTTACTAACCGAGGCATGTTCCAACAACGTAACGAAATACAATACTCTCTTGATCGGGATGCAAATTGCCGATGAGATTGGCGTTTAAAATTTCAAAGCATATGGTAACTCAAAGCTCATCGTTAATCAAGTTCGTAGGGAGCATGAAGTCAGACATGAAGACTTAGTACCCTGTTACAACGCAACTATCTACATGGCCGAGAAATTCAGAAACTTTTACATCGACCATGTACCTCGCCAGCAAAATGCGCTCGCAGATGCACTGGCGTCTCTCGCTGCTTCCTTGGCTCTTCCAGCCGGAGTGGTAGAGAAAATACTCGTCTATAACCATGACTTGTCTTACCCGAGATTCGCTTTTGAAGATCACCAAAAGCTGACAGGAGACCGTCTAGTCAAAGAAGCTCTAGAGACTTTAACATGTCCAGAGCTCAGAGACTGACGATTCCCGTACATCGACTATACATTGTATGACATTCTTCCTGATGACCCCAAAGAGGCAGCTGCCATTAGAAGGAAAGCCCTTAAATTCTACTACAATGCGATCACAGGGACCTTGTATCGCCGATCGCATGATAGGATCCTCCTTCGCTGCCTGTCACATAAAGAAACACAAAAAATACTCAAAGAAGCGCATGACGGTATGTGTGAGCTCATGAGCCTGGCCCGAAGCTTGGGGATCGAATCCAAAGACTGGAGTATTATTGGCCAAAGATGATCCCTGACGCCATCTCTTGTACCAAACGATGTCATGCATGCCAGGTCCATAGTGACTTCATCTATCAAGCACCAGGACATCTTCGCTCTACAACTTCTACCTGGCCATTTAAGATGTAGGGAAAATAAGTGGTTGGCCCTATCAGCCCACCTTCATCTAAAGGACATCGGTTTATCTTAGCTATAACCTATTACTTCTCTAAATGGGCTGAAGCAATTCCCTTGAGGGAGGTAAAGACATCTGACGTGATCAAATTTGTTAAACATCATGTCATTTACCGCTTTGGTGTGCCACGACGGATTGTCCACGATAACAGACTCCAGTTTGTCAGCCAGGCCTTTTAGAGGTTCTGTAATAAGTTCAGAATCCAGAACGTGTCTTCAACGACATACTATCCAACCGTTAACGGCCTTACAGAAGTTTTCAATAAGACTATTGAAAAACTTCTCAAGAAATTCGTCTCGAAAAGTTAACGAGACTGGGACGACAAATTAGGTGAATGCTTATGGGCTTATCACACAACAATTCGAACCCCGACGAAAGCAACAACCATTTTTTCGGGTATATGGGTGTGAAGCTGTACTCCCCTTAGAAATCCAGATCTCATCTCTACGCATCGCCTAGACAGCAGAGATGACAAATGAGGAGAAGCATCGACTGCGACTCCAAAAGCTGGAGGCTTTGGATGATAAACGCTTGCAAGCTCAACAACAAATCGAGCTCTATCAAGTTCCAATTACCATAGACTTCAACACGAAAGTCAAGGAGCGGACTTTCAAGAAAGGTGACCTTATCTTAACTATCGAAGACCCTGGTGATGACACATAAGACCAAAGGAATATTCTAACCTAAATGGAAAGGACCATTTGTAGTGGAGTTAGTCTACTCAAATGGAGCATACCGCCTTATAATCTCAGACAGTGATACGCTCATGATGCCAATCAACGGCAAATTCTTGAAAAAATACTATCCTTGATATCATTCTTCCTCTGATCAAGTTCATACTACGCCTCTGATCAAAACTCCATATCCAAAATGTTTGAAAGAATGCCAAAGAAAAGCTTCTTTCTTCTTTCACTGGATCATATTACGATCAATTAGTGTCGAGCCGATCGAGCGCTGATTACATCATGATGCATGATGTAAACATTGAAGAAGAAACAAAATGCAAGACCTCAGTTTTAACCTTGTTCTCTTCTTTAGCATACTAATAGACATCCTATGCCTCTGACGGCCAAGGATGGAGGAAAATGTTGGCTTTTAAGTCTAACATAAGTCTTCGACAACTCATCATACTGAGGGGAATAACATGGCTAGCCCAACTCAAATGGTAGTTGGTAAAGACACACCAAATCCCTCGATAGCTGAGGGTTTACTAAAAATCTTAAGGGACTTGGTTCCATCCTCTTCTCCAAAATCTCCTACCAATTCTCATCCACAGAATGGTAGAGCTACAAAAAATTACTGGGTTCACTTCCCCAGCGAAATGAACTGGGACTTGTCACGTTAACAGTAAACCTCTGACAAGCCAGATTCCCTGATCCCTAGCAGATTCAGTCAAGTTAATATTAAATCTCTGACAACGAAACTCATTTAAAATCTCCGCTGTTATGTTAATATCACACCTCTAACGACAAATCTCCCATGTTCTTAGGAAATCAATGATTGTCGCGTTAATATTATATCTCTAATAACTCATTTTTTCATCAAAGTCCCCAACCAATTCTCCTCCATAGAACGGTAGGTCCACAAGCTCAATCACTGCTATGTTAATACTATACCTCTAATAATGAAAAGTTTCAATACTCCCCAGCGAGTACGAACTTTCACTTGTCGCTCCTCTATATGAAGTCACAAGTCTTCAAAATTGTCAAGTTAACACTACACCTCTTACAGTCCTAAACTTCACTTGCCAATTCTCATCAATAGAATGACAAGTCCTCAAATTGCTCATATCGCAAACCGATTCCTGTCAAGTTGACACTACACCTCTGACATTCCAAATACTACTTGTCAATTCTCATCAATAGAATGACAAATCCTTAAAATTGCTCCTATCGCAAACCGTATTGTCATGTTAACACTACACCTCTGACAAATTACTGTTAAGTTTAACGCCACATCTCTAACAGTGATTAAGTTGCTGCCAAGTTCAATATTAAATCTTTGACAGTTACTTTTCCTCAGGCTTCCATATCGAAGCTAAAATGAGCAATGTTAAGTTTAACACCACAACTCTAGCATCCGGTTCTTTGTTAAGTTCAACAATACACCTAAGATAATGACTTTCCCTTAAACTTTCATATCGAAGTCGAGATGACTAATGCTAAGTTTAATATTATACCTCTAGCATTACCTTCACTGTCAAGTTTAACGCTACACCTATGACAGTGATGTTTTCAGTTTTCCCAAATGAAGCTGAAATTCCCGTTGAGCTAAGTTAACATTACACCTCTAGCTCACATTCTTGTCAAGTTAATACTACACCTCTGATAAGATCTGATTCAACCCGTTAAGTTAATATCGCACCTCTAATGGTAAAGATTCTTCTAGATCCCTAATGAATCTAGTTTCACTTGCCATTCTCATCCGTGGATTGGCAAGTCCATGAAAATTATCCCATTCCTGTCAGGTTAATATCACACCTCTGACAGTAAGTTTAATTCCCTTTTTGGCTTGCTAAGTAAATATTACATTTCTATCAAATCAAAAGAAATTACTTCTATTTATCTGATTTTCAATACAAAGAGGAAGTCAAGACATATAAGAAGATAGAAAAAGTGTCACTCTTATTGATATTCAAACATATGAAAGTGATACAAGGCGCTCTCTTATACAATAAGATTGAGTGTTATAACAAAGAAGTATAAAGAAGTCCCTCTCACTCAGTGAAATGTTACACTCACTCCTCAAAACATCAAAGGTTAATTCTACACCTCTTTTGATCCAAGATGTTTGGAAGAATGTCAAAGAGAAGCTTCTATTTTCCTTCACTGGATCATATCACGGTCGGTCAATCTCGAGCCGATCGAGCGCTGGTTACATCATGATGCATGATGTAAACATTGAAGAAGCCCATCGTTAATTGAGAACAATGGGGTTTCTTGAGGTCGAAATGCAAGGGAGAATTCTGATTCCACCAGACCAACTAGTGTGAAGGTCTTTACAAGGCCATAATCCTTTGTTTAATGAGCATCTCCACCACCAGAAAGTCATCCAACGAGCATAGGTTTTTGTCGTTGTCACTTTTTTGAGTAAGATTGGCGACGGGAGGATCTGAGACCTTATTGGTGACGTCTTCTTTTTTGTGGCCTTCAAAGCCGCCATACCCACAGTGACCATGAAGAACCCGGAGCATCACTGGCGCGTCATGTCCAATAAGGCCTTGATGGATACTAGTAACCGCGCGGATCCTCCTCGCCTATGGATAGAAGCTCTGACTCCCCAAGTGCCGGCCAATCGAACAAACGGGCCCGTCCAAATATTCTCCCATGAACCAAGCTTGCCCATGAACAGGAGTTCTGACTTCCTGAGTATTCGCCAATTGAACAAGCTAGCTGGTCGAAATATTCTCCCTTGAACCCAGAAAAGACACAGAAGACTGACTGAGGCTACCAGAACTTGCAAGAAAAAAAATTGAAGGTTAAAATTCTGCAAAGACAGGAACAAAAAATCTGAAGCGCAAACGCGAGACTGAAGTCATGAACTCTAGATGCGGAGTTAACGATGCAGAGAATATGGATCCAAATGCAGTCTGGTTTTAGGCTTGCATCCGAGATGTGAGACGCGAGGCATAAATCAAGAACACAGATGCGGGTCTTAAAAACTGCCTGAGGTAACTCTAAGACGCAAAGTTTGCCACACTCGCGTATGAGATGCAGGGCTCACCATATTCGCGTCCCGAGATCTCAAAAGAGCAAAATTCAAATTCTCTAAGTCAAGAGCCCAAACACGAGCTTCATATACAAAGCTCGTATCTCAAGATCCAACCGCAGAGTCTATCACACTCGCATCCGAAGAACTTGAGACTTAGATTTGAAGTCAATAAGCTCGCGTTTCATCAATAAATCTGAAAGGCACGCCTACAGAACAGGGACACGTCAATCAGATTTCAAGAGAAAATCAAGAGATCGAATCTCTTTAATGAACGGGGAAGACAGAACTTTAGAGAGACTGGGTATTTCATAGCAAAAGACAGTTCCTACCTGAGGAAGAATTCTCTAGAAGTTGGACTTCATTTGTCAAGGCACGGTTTAGAAGTTAGACTTTGTTTATCAAGGCACAGCTGTAAAAGCACTTAAAACAATGCTTTTTGATCTTGAAATCACTTAACAGTGATAATCTTCGGAGAAGATTGAAGGAAAGTATGGAAGCTTTGAGTTCTTACTGTTTATTAGAACACATGCCCTTGAAGGGAAGATATACAATCAAGACGAAGTCCTTCAGAGTGCATGCTCGTAAAGGAAAACAGTCTAGATAAAGGACTGTTAAGAGGCTGAGGTCTATTTATAGGCAAGCCATAAGGCTTATAATTAATGGTATAAAAATCAAAGCCATCAGCCTTAATGCCTGCGCGGACATCAAATCCAATGCGGAGGTGACACGTGGATTGTTACTCTGGGAAACCCCAATGACACAAGTCCCCAACCATCAATGCTGATTTGGCATTAAAAGATCCAACAAGATCTTTAAGACGGATTGGATGTGACGCTTTGGAGGCTGTATCCTGAAGTCCGTGTCCTTTCATAAGACTTGAAGGCTGCGCCCCGAAGCCCGCGTTCAACAAACAGACACAGACCCAAGCTAATGAAGTGAAGACGCGGAAGTCGTTAAACCCGCGTCTTGCCTACTAGCACAAGAGCCGCGTCTGAAAATCAAACACGGGTGTAAGCCTCGCGTTGGTGATTCAAATTTCAGAAGAGACTTAAGAGTTAAGAAAACTCTTCAAGCCCCTTTAATGGTGGAAACCAGTTCAGATGATTTTATTACCTGAAATGGGGGCCTCATGCGTGGAAGTACCGCCCATTTGAGCCTTTGGAGCAACAACGCTCGACGACGAGGCATCATGTTTGGTCTTTGGTGCCATTTCAACCGTAAAACCGGAATTAAAGATGAAGGAAAGTGGAAAAAGCTTTAAGCTTTTTTTAATTCTCGACACACGGCTCAGCAGAGAAGAAGAAGAGTCTAATGATGACCCTTGAAAGACTGTTATCTTTTTATAGACACAGTGATCCGCAGAGATACGCGGCGCATGTCTCGAGGCCCAATCTTCGCTCGACGCGTGTCACGCGTCTTGAATGAATGCGAATTTCACGCGTTAAGGGAAAGACGTCCCCTCAACTCCGCCAGACACGTGGCAACGCGCCCAGAACGCGGGTCACGCGTTTAACAAAGTTGTGTCCCTCCAAAGGTCGTGTCTCTTTAGCAAAGTAAAATTTGCATCTTCACTTCAAACACTGTGTCTCCACTTTGAAGGCTACATCCTCTTCGGTAAAGTGAGGGCTGCGTCTTCACTTCAAAGAATGCGTCTCCACTTTGAAGGCTACATCCTCTTCAGCAAGGTAAGATATGCGTCTCCACGTCAAATGAGGTCTATGTTCCTAAGGGAATATAACATCTGCATCCACAAGACTTGCATTCAGTCTCTGCTTCTGCAATCAGTTCAATAGTACATTGGCACATGTAGACGATTGTTTATCCCCCGGTTCAACAGTACACCAACAACCAGCTTAGAGCACTGAGGAGGTCTGAACTACGTATCTAGACATTCACGACGATCATCTTTGGTGGCCTCAAAGGGTTTTACAGTTCACTCACGAAGACCAAATTCGGGACAGGATCAAACTCAAAGCATCACAAATGATTGTCAGTCCAATCATGAGAAACATGAATTCAACCAAAGTCTAAAGTATTTCGAAATCCATCCCAGTCAACCGCAGAATATCGAAAACTTTAGAGGGGGGTCTGCAGACTGTTCAAAAATTACTGAGGATAAGTCGTCAGGAAGCAAAGTCCAAACTCCAGACGCAAAGCAGCATAACCACTAGCATAGCACCAAGACGTGCAGGTTGAAGACCGCTTCTTAACATTACTACAATAACCAAGAGCAGAGCTTGAAAGCTGCGTCTCAGCTGAAAGTATACCTAGAGGGGGGTGAATAGGTGTAAGGCTAATCTAATGACAAATAATGCGAAATTAAAACAAATTTGCAACACACTTAGTGTAATCAAAGAGTGTAGCCAAATTCCCGATGAAGAGCTCTGAACTATCTCCTCTAAATTCCTCTAAATAAGAGTTGAGGTACTATTTAAAGCTCTCTTGGTTTAACACAAGTATGACACACAATCAAACCCAAGCATATATATGATATGAGCAATGTGATGCAATGCACAATGAGAGAGAGAGAGTTTAAAGATAGTGCCTCAAACGCAAACACCAAGATATGTTTCGAGGTTCGAGCCACTGCTCTACGTCCCCGCCTTCACACAGAAGGATTTTCACTATATCGTCCACACAGGACATCCCACACAGGGAACCTCCACTGAGGATTTGGGTAATACAAATTGGGAGTGCACAACTCCTCTCTCCAACAATACAACCTCTACACAAGAGGCAAGTCACAACAACTATCACCTCTACACTTAGAGGGATGGGCACTTAGTCAAAACAAGATCAACCTCTAGGGATAAGGCTCAAAGCCAAACAACAATCACCTCACACTTGAGGGATAAGGTACTTAGCCAACACTCCAACAATCACCTCTACACTTAGAGGGATTCCAACTCAACTTCCACAATTACCTCTCACTAGAGGGATTCCAACGCAAATACAAAAAGGTTTACAACTCTTGGTGATCACAAAGACCATAAACCAATTTTCTCACTAAAACAAGATCATAATAGATAGAATAGATATGATAGCTCAAGTGTGAGAAATTAAAGTGTTCTTGAACAAAGAAAATCACTTGAGAAAATCTCCAAATAGATATTTAAATTTAGATCGAAAACCAATTCCCAGAAGACTCTATTTTCTTTGAAATTCTAACACTTTAAAAACAAATATAAATAAAACTTTTAAAAACTCTTGCTGAAAAACACTTGAAGAATAAGAATTTTTGCTCTTGAAAATCTTGGATAAAACAGCCAAAAGAAGTGGGTATTTATAGCCCACCAAAAATTCTGCCTGTTGGCAGCAGGAAAGGGCAGAAATACCCTTCCGGTCGACCGGCCGGTTGACCGGTCAACGGTCAATTTTCTGACCGTTGTGCCTGCGGTTGACCACCCGGTCGACCGTGCCTAGCCAACGGTCGACTGCCCGGTCGACTGGCCCCCACCCGAGAGTGGGGTGCTCTCAGTCGGTTGATCGGCGGTCGACTGGCCAAGTGGGCAGGCCTTTGTGCACATCCCGTGCCGGTCGACCGACCACTGGTCTGGTCGACCGGCCGGTCGACCGCCAATGTGTCTGGGCTGGGATTTATAGGATAGAAAAACTTGTCTTTTTAATTTCAAATAAATCCCATAAAATTACAAAAATTTCACAAAAATAAGTTCTTTTATTATCTTTGAAATACAAATATGTGTAACTAAAATTCAACACATATTATAAACAATTTGAACCATTTTTGTGTTATAAAAATTTGCCTTAAATACAAAAATCGTATTTTCTAAACTTTAGATTTTTGAAATGGAAAATCGTTTTCTCCAAAACTTATGTAAATACAAAAACATGATATTGAAATAACTTTGAAGCATATTGTATATGGATAGAATCCAATTTACATATAAAGATTTATATCTATATTTTTGACTAGAAATCCAAAATCGGTTAAACTGAAAATAGAAAACCAACAAACTTAAAATATGTATGTGTATTGTGAACTTGAGCATATCAACACTATCTAATCTTTACATAAGATCTAAACAATCTAAACTAAACAAACAGAGGTCTTCTTGTCTACAAGCCGACTCGATCCAAACGCGATCCAACGAGCTTGACTCCAACCGAGTACTAGATGCGATCTTAATGCTCGAGCTCTTGAATCAACATGTGAAAACTCTAAAACACCTTTGTTGAAGCTAATTTTCTACTAATATCATGATCAAATATCTAAAACTAAATATCACAAGATTATTAGTAAATTATAACTACATGAGTTAATCATCATCAAAACTAGAGTGAAGGACCTCTGGGTTAAAATCTCCCCTTTTTTGATGATGACAAAACTCATGGAGTTATATATGGATTAAAGTTAAGCTTCATAAAAGCTCCCCCTTAACTCATGCATAGCAATAAACATAAAATATGCAATGAATGCTCAACATAAACATGCATAAGTGAAGAATGCCTCTCCCCTTTTTGCATAAACAAACACACATGCTCGATATCAATTGTAAAAATAAACATGCATAAGTGATATCAATAGTAAGTAAACTTGCATATAAACTCAAAATCATTCTCCGAATTTCTAAACATGCATATAAACTCAAAAATATTCTCCGAATTTCGGTCCGCCTTGTTGTCAATCATCAACAAAATGGTGAAAAACAAATCAAACAATAAAGATATATATGCAATATATATTCATGAAGAGGAGAGACGTTAAGTTAACTTCCCTTGCATACATGCATCTATATGAAAAGAGATGACTAAACCCTAATCACATAAAGCATAATATGTAATGTATAAAAAGAGATGTGAAGCTCCTACTACACACATATACTACATACCAAAGAAAGGTCAATCACTACAATATGACATACACTCAACATGAATCTATATATAGAGAAGACGTTAAGCTTCCCTTGCATATAAGCAATAAAAATCAAAATATTATGATACCAATTGAAATATATATCAATATACCAATTGAAAAATATATCAATTTAGGATGAAGATATATATCGAAACATCATGATACCAATTTATCAATTGAAAATAAACAAAACATTTTGAAGATACCAATTGAAAGTAAACAAAAATTTTGAGATACTAAAGATACCAATGTGAAAATACCTTGATGCCAATTCAAAAAAAATCTTATAAATTTTGATACCAATAGGAAATGACACATAGTATATTTTTGATACCAATTGAAAGATATATATATTGGAAATCGTGATACCAATTGAAAGTAACAATCAATTTCAAAGTAACTTGATACCAAAAAAATATCTTGTAAGTTTTTGATACCAATTGAAAGTAAAAACTAAATTGATTTAGGTAAGCATAACTCATATCAATATAGATACCAATTTAACATGAAACATGATACCAATATTGAAAATGTTAGCATATACCAAAACAAATTATTTTTCATCATAAAGAGTGGGAGTAAAATATCAATTGAAAATGAAATCTATTGAAAGATACTACTTTGAAAGATAAAACATGAATTTTTTCCCCCTTTATGAAATACCAATAAAAATCATGCATAAGCTTGTATGAGATACCAATTGAAAAATAATTGACATTAAGGAGTAAATAAAGCTTAGCATAAACAAATTTGTGCTTTAAGATGTAAAGATATAGTAAGCACAATCAATCAATATATATATATATATATATATGAAAATGTAAATACCGATCGAAATTGATACTATTTGAAGTTTGAAGCATACATATATAGAAAACAAAATATGAGTATACAAAAAATATCAATTGAGATACCAATTGAAAATATGATGAGGATCAAGTGTATAACTCATATATACTTCCTTTTTATGTACATGTTAAAAAGATTTTCAATTAGGCTCACAAGGCAAGGTCGTCCATCCGTCCACCCTTCGATGGAAGGGGTTTTCAAAAAATAAGATTTTAAAAATAATTTTAACAAGTTTGAAAACTCTTCCAAAATGAAGAAATATGCAACTAGTTTTATGATAATCTTGAAAACTAGTACGAAATCCTTCAAGTAAGGAATGAAACATGAATATTTTCCATGAAAAACAAGTAAGTCACACGATTATCGACACTCAAAGTCTTAAAAGCACATATAAAGCTCATGAAAAAAAATCATGAGTAAATAAAAGTAATGTGAGTGTAAGAATCATGTAATCACAAAATCATAAGAATAGACAATTAAGCTCAATATGAAATTACTTTATAAACATGAAAAATATGAAAATTTAATTTTTAAAAAAAATAATACTAACTCCAAGGCATAGGTATGTTATGTCAAAACTAGAAGTATACATGCATATCCAAATACAATTGAGTCCATAAAGAAATTTTACATGAAACGCAAATGACTCAAGGGTATACATGTATATCCAATAGTTTTGACAAAATTAACATATACATGAAGCTAAACATATGAAAACTTGTACAAAATGGGAATAAAAATTTGAAATGTATGAATCATCAAAAATAAGCTATACTAGTACATCTAATGGGTACAAATGAGCAATTTAAGCACAAACATATAAAATTTGTGGCTCACTAGTCGTACAAGTATATACACAAGTTTTAATGAAGGTTACATTTAAACATGTAATCAAAACATGAAGCATAAAACGAAATATAAACTAATATGATCATTGAGGTAAATGCACATGTTTAGAGCTATGATGTACACAATAGTTAAACTATAGTGAGAACACAAAATATGGATCCATATGAACATGAGTGTATCTCAATTACTATACGTGTATGTCACAAGTTTAATTATCATGGCATTTAACATAATAATCATAAAACACCAAAACATGCTAAAATCAACAATATGCAAGCATGTAAACTAAATAGGAGTAAGAGATAGTTACCAAAACCAAGAGGGCACATCTCTATATCTCCAAATCATGGTGGTCCTTCCACCAAACTCCCCTTGAAAGTGATGCATCCAAAATTTTCACCATTTAGCTCGGAACGCAATCACCTCAAGGCACCAATGCCTCTCACGTCATATGAGAGCCCCACCTATATCAAATAAAATAGGAGTGACTTTTGGTACCCATACTCTTTTGGGTCTATGGGGGTTAGCACCTTTCCTAACCCAAATAAATCTATTTCAAAATTTGAATCATTAATTCTATCAAAGTAAAATTTTGCAAGGTGGCCCTTACGTCCACAATGTGTACAAGTATACACATGGGCATACAAAGTGTTATGTGTATGAACATGAGGAGCATGTGTATGCCGTGATTTGTGTGCATGCCTAGGAGGAGCATGTTTCTTACGAAACGTAGATTCCAACTTTGTGTGATTCATGGCACATTGGCTCAAAGTGGAGCCCAAACAATCAACACTTTTTTCAATACACAAATATCATTTTTAATACTTGAAGATAAAGTGGAGCATGCAATAGGTATGCTAGATGATGAAGTTATACTAGCATGGCAATTATGAGTATCTAAATCATTTTTCAAAGAAATATTTTCATTCGAAATTAAATCTAATTCCTTTGAAATAGAAATAATTTTGTTTTTCAAAGAATCATTTTTCTTTAAAACAAAAATAAATTTTGAAGATAGAACTTCATTTTTCTTTAAAACTTCATCATAATCATTTTTACTTTTTAAGATTTTGTTTTAATTTAGGGCAAGATCAAGTTGGGATTTCAATGAGTCCCTTTCATTTGAAATCTCATCCTTCTCTTGCAAAGCACTATCAAGTTTCGAAAACAAATTCTTATTTTCTTTTTTTAATGCAAAACTTTTCTTTTTCAAGTGTTGATATTTTTGTAAAAGGTTTCACAAATAATAGATAGTTCTTCATTTAAAGTATCGGCATCAACATAATCATCGCCGTAAGAACTAGCACTATCATCTAGTTGAGTTTCTGAATGTAGCTCAAGGGAGTCATTCCCTTGGACTATGTAGTAATGTTGTTTGGATTCTCCTCCACTAGATTCCTCCTCCACAATGTTTGGCGTTTGAAGCTTTGGAGAGGTCAAGGTGTTCCACATTGCAAAAGCGGAATCAGAATGAGAAACCATAGACAAATATTCTTTACTTAAAGTGCTCCTAAGTGCCGTTAGAGCTTGTGCATTGGCCTCTATATGCTTGCTATTACCAAGATAAGATTTCTTGGTAGCGGTAAGAAAAACATGCAATCCTAGAGTTTTTAGGTACACACTCATCCTATACTTCCACATATCGATATTAGAAACATCAAACATGGGGGTGCAAGATAATCCATGAGTGTGTGTAAACACATATGTTGGCAAATGCATATATTAGATTAGCTAACTAAGATCTCACTCCTAGGTGGTTAAACCTAATATTAGGAGAGTAGGCTCTGATACTAATTGAAAGTACACGTAGAAGGGGTGAATAGGTGTAAGGCTAATCTAATGATAAATAATGCAGAATTAAAACAAATTTGTAACACACTTAGTGTAACCAAAGGGTGTAGCCGAATTTTCAGTGAAGGGCTCTGAACTATCTCCTCTAAATTCCTCTAAATAAGAGTTGAGGTGCTACTCTCTTGGTTTAACACAAGTATGGCACACAATCAAACCCAAGCATATATATGATATGAGCAATGTGATGCAATGCACAATGAGAGAGAGAGAGAGAGAGAGAGAGAGAGAGTTTAGAGATAGTGGATCAAATGCAAACACCAAGATATGTTTCGAGGTTCGAGCCACTACTCTACGTCCCCGCCTTCACACAGAAGGATTTTCACTATATTGTCTACACAGGACATCCCACACAGGGAACCTCCACTGAGGATTTGGGTAATACAAACTGGGAGTATACAACTCCTCTCTCCAACAATACAACCTCTATACAAGAGGCAAGGCACAACAACTATCACCTCTACACTTAGAGGGATGGGCACTTAGCCAAAACAAGATCAACCTCTCACTAGAGGGATAAGGCTCAAAGCCAAACAACAATTACCTCACACTTGAGAGATAAGGCACTTAACCAATACTCCAACAATCATCTCTATACTTAGAGGGATTCCAACTCAACTTCCACAATCACCTCTCACTAGAGGGATTCTAACACAAATACAAAAAGGTTTACAACTCTTGGTGATCACAAAGACCACAAACTAATTTTCTCACTAAGATAAGATCCTAATAGATATGATAGATATGATAGCTCAAGTGTGAGAAATTAAAGTATTCTGAACAAAGAAAATCACTTGAAAAAATCTCCAAATAGATATTGAAATTTAGATCAAAAACCAATTCCCAAAAGACTCTAATTTCTTTGAAAGTCCAACACTTTAAAAACAAATATAAATAAAACTTTTAAACCCCAAAAACTCTTGCTGAAAAATACTTAAAGAATAGGAATTTTTACTCTTGAAAATCTTGGGTAAAACAGCCCAAAGAAGTGGGTATTTATAGCCCACCAAAAATTCTGCCCGTTGGCAGCAGGAAAGAGCAGAAATGCTCTTCCGGTCGACCAGCCAACGGTCGATTTTCTGACCGTTGTGCCTGCGGTCGACCGTGCCTAGCCAACGGTCGACCGGCCCCCACCCGAGAGTGGGGTGCTCTCAGTCGGTCGACTGCGCGGTCGACCGGCCAAGTGAGCAGGCCTTTGTGCACGTCCCGTGCACATTAGTCGACCGTGCCGGTCGACCGACCACTGGTCCGGTGGACCGGCCGATCGACCGCCAGTGTGTATGGGCTGGGATTTATAGGATAGAAAAACTTGTCTTTTTAATTTCAAATAAATCCCATAAAATCACAAAAATTTCACAAAAATAAGTTCTTTTATTATCTTTGAAATACACATATGTGTGACTAAAATTCAACACATATTATAAACAATTTGAGTCATTTTTGTGTTATGAAAATTTGCCTTAAATACAAAAATCGTATTTTCCAAACTTCGAATTTTGAAATGGAAAATTGTTTTCTCCAAAACTTATGTAAATACAAAAGCATGATATTGAAACAACTTTGAAGCATATTGTATATAGATAGAATCTAATATATATATATAAAGATTTATATCTATGTTTTTTACTAGAAATCTAAAATCGGTTAAAGCGAAAAACCAACAAACTTAAAATATGTGTGTGTATTGTGAACTTGAGCATATCAACACTATCTAATCTTTACATAAAATCTAAACAATCTAAACTAAACAAACTGAGATCTTCTTGTCTCCAAGTCGACTCGATCCAAACGCGATCCAACGAGCTTGACTCCAACCGAGTACTAGATGTGATCTTGATGTTTGAGCTCTTGAATCAACATGTGAAAGCTTCAAAACGCTTTGTTGAAGCTAATCACCTACTAATATCTTGATCAAATATCTGAAACTAAATATCACAAGATTATTAGTAAATTATAACTACATGAGTTAATTATCATCAAAACTAGAGTGAAGGGCCTCTGGGCCAACATCAGCATCATTGTAGTATCAGGACATAAGAGTCGAAACTCGCGTCTTTGCTTCACTGCAAGGGCCAAGACTACGTCTTAGTCATCCATGCAATACCTAGACGCAGAGCCCGAAGCACGCGTCTCACATAAAGCTTAACGCAGAACTTGAAGTTCGCGTTTCTCAAATGTTACCTCAACATCAAAACGCGAGATTCAAAGCCCGCGTCTTGGTTATAACTGTCCTCATTACTGGATCAATTACTGCCCACGTAATGTAGCAGTCAACCCCCATTATGGAGAATTTTTAGGGACAGTTTTACCCCTAAAACCCCTATAAATAGCCTAATTTGCTACCGAAGAGGGGTCGATTTTGGAGAATCTTGATCAAAGCTTCTAGCTGAGAAATACTTAAGTGTTCAACTCTTTCAACAACTTGCTGAGTACAAGTTTGTTTTTACCTCAAGTCTCTTTGAAATTTTATTGAACAGGAGTTGTGCTACTCCGTCCACAGTCCGAAGAGAATATTCCCAGAAGACTGTGATGCTCACCGGTCAACGAAAAATAAGATTCACTTTCCACTATCACATCAAGAACCCAACATTAAATATAGAGAAGATTTGAGCTTGAATATCTTCTCTCTCTTGTAATCAGAAGTTTTGATTGTTGTAACTTTCTTTACAGTTAAATAAAGAATTTACACACCTCTTCAAATTTTTCCCATCAAACATTACTCATATATGGATGTATGTGTGTTGGGACGCTAGGACACATACCTTGATATATAGGTAGGACGAGCTTTAATAATAATAAAAGATGCCAACTAATAGTTTGTTGTACGTTTTACAATTCGGATTGTATACACTCAGATTACGGTAATATAGGGCATAGGGTATATATGAGGGTTTTCTTGTTTGGATTATTCTTTTGACGTACTTGCCTCATGAAGTCGTAAACTGAGCTTGTACAGCTGATTTTGCTTGTATTCAGTATTATCAGTTTTATCGATTTTATCAGTTTTTATGATGTTTTCTTAGTTTAGGAAACAATTTAGGTTATATCAACTCAGGATGCAGTGACGTGAGGTATATATGGTGAAATATATATGAGGGTTTCCTTGTTTGGATTAGTCCTTCGATGTACTAACCTTACGGATCGGTAATTTGGACTTATATAATTAGTTTTACCATAGTTACTTTACTTGCTATCTCTCTACTTGCTCTTGTATGCCTGTGCTCACGACACGATTTTCAATGCATGTTTATGATTCGAATTTATTGATACACATGTGTTTATCTTTGTACGTCACTTTGCATTCGCAACACCACTCGTTGGGGAGTTTAGACTCTACTGAATCCTCATGTTCAAATCCTGCAGCTTGGAGCTGGTTAATTCATCCTGTTGATCAGAGTGGCCAACGAAAGTGTAGTGGATCAGCGAAGACTGTCTAAGGCCCTATCCTTCTAGATCCCCTTAATCGGTTCTGGAATTTTCCTGTTATGACTCTGAGCCTCCTTTTGTATTGTTCATGATTTTAATCTCTTTGTATTCTTGCATTTGCGCCTATCAGGTGATGTAATATTCTTATAATATTGTGTCACATCTTGTGTAATTGTACTCATATGTTGGAATGTATAAAGCACCACGTATTCCGTACTCTGATTCTGGCCTGTACTGATGCTTAGCATATATATGTGAGGGTATTTTTGACCTACTCATATACGTCGCAGTAACGTCTCCGAACCCGCAGGATCATGGCGTTACAATCTATAAGAGAAGATTTGTAAGAGAAAAAGGTTGAGATTTGAGACTGAATGAGGGAGAGGCCAAGAGGGATGAGGGGATTTTGTAGAGGTTGGCGGGACCTGAGGTTCTTAATGTTTTTTTTTTTGCTGCCAACGTTCAGATACACAATGGCTGGAAAAAGAGCCGTTATAGACGAGTCAGAGGGTGCCACATAATTTATTCCGACCCGATTCGTCCCATAATTCATCACGGGACGAACCTGACCCGTCCCATATCTACGGGATGGGTCAACTTGTTTTGACTCGTATGTAATACGAATCGAATACGATTCATACACACAGTGTGACTTAGGGCAGGCCCCCCCGCGATAACCAACCCTATACATGATCCATGCCTAAACATTTCAAAAGTGTTAACATGTGTTTTACAAATGTTCCAACAAAAGTATTAAAGTGTGTTTACACACGTGAGCCAATGAAAGCAACAATCTAGCAACTAAAGTTTGATCATTTCTTTAACAAATTAGGGCCAATTGACCAATAAACCTTATTTTTTATTGAAAAAGAACATCAGGGTACAATTTTTTAATAATTTATTAGATATAGTGGTTACAAGTAATGTTTTTTAAAACCCGGGGTTTATACACAAAGTTACAATTGATCAACAAAAGAATAAAGAAAGAAGAAAATTTCTCGATCTCTATACACCCTTAGACTAATCAAGATCATGGACTGACTATATCATCAGAGTTTACAGAACCAGAGCTAAGTATCACTACTGATAGGTGGAGGGGCCATGCAAAATCATCCCATGCTTTCACCCCATCTGCAGTGATAGCTACTTTTGAATTTTGGGCATGTTTGGTTACTGCAAGTCCAAGTCTCACTTGTAGCAAAAAAAATTCATAATATTTGATTGTAATTTGCATTGCAAAGCCTATTTGTAGAACAAATAGTTAATTTTATGACCCACTTGCGGACTCACTTGCAATTGATTTATTATTAAATTAATATCTTTTATTAGAACATTAATCTTTTTTAATTAGTATGGTGAAGTTTTTTATTATTAAATTAATGTTTTTATTAGATTATTTTTTAATTATTAGATTATTTTTTATTATTAGATTAACTTTTATTGAATTAATATTTTTATTAGTACATTAATCTTTTTTAATTGTTAGATTTATGTTTTCTATTATTTGATTAAAGTATTTATTATTAGATTAATATTTTTAATCTTTTAATTAGTAGATTAATCTTTTTTAATTAGTAGATTATTTTTATTATTAGATTAAAGTTTTTTAATTAGTAGATTATTTTTATTATTAGATTAAAGTTTTTTTATTATTATATTAATATGTTTTAAATCTTTTTTAATTAGTAGATTAATCTTTTTAATTAGTGGATCAAATTTTTATTAATAGATTAATATTTTCTATTATTATATTAATATTCTTATTGGCATATTATTCTTTTTAATTATTGGATTAAAGTTTTTTATTATTAGATTCATATTTTGAGTTATTAGATTAATTTTTTTTATTATCAAATTAATATTTTTAATAATTAAACTAATATTTTTAATTACTGGATTAATATTCATTTAATTATTATATTAAAGTTTTTATAATTACATTAATATTTTTAGTTACTAGATTAAAATTTTTATTAAATTAATTTTTTATTTATTAAATTTATTTGCTTGAATATATACTTATATCGTGCGAATCTCACTTGTAAGCTCACAACTAAATAACGTAAATTGAATTCCAATTTTACTTTATAGTTCTATCAAACACTGTAAGTGAAATTACACTTTCTCACTTGCACTTTCATATTACTGTGGATGAAAATTCTCGGAGAATTTCTCCACATCACGAATTGTTAAATAAAGAGACAGGTGAAACCAGTCGCAAATAACAAATACTTTACATAGAAAACCTAAAAGCGAAAAATCATAGGAGAGGGATAGAATTCACTATAGTATCAGAGGGTTACAATGAATTCTAAGCCCACTGATCTTGCGATTACAATCTCCAGGGGTTGATGTAGTAATCAAAAGTCAACCCCCTTCTCGATGGAAAAGAGATGTATTTATGCCCGCATGAGCTATCATTATAGGCGCGGATATTTTAGATCTATATAACTGCATGATTTACATGTTATGATTTTCTTATAACCGCCTAGATTTACGCCGCTTGATTGTTGGGATCGCCATGCAGAGATCTCCGTCACTATCCATAGCAACTCACATTGACATACGCGAGTTATAACATTTAAAACGTGGGGATGATATGACAACGTAGCTAAATTCGCGAGTCGCGTGGAGCGTGTTGTCCAGCTGTAAGCAATGCAGAAGTAGCAGGCTTCAGAGAGTCTTCGTGTCGGAGACTTAGGTGGCTCTGGAAAGGATCTTTGTATTGATTATTGGCATCACAGAGGGTCGCACAGATCCGATTGAATAGTGGATCCGGGTGAGTGATGTTTGATCAGATGTGGGGTCAGTGTAAGGCCCGATGTTTTCTTCTTGAGCCCATATGCCCGAGGCTTTCTTGGGCCCATGTTAAGCTTGTATGTGAGCTGGGCCTGCTGGCAGAGAAGAGATGCCCCCAGGAGGTGGGACATGTGTCATGATCTTGATAAGGGTCAAAATCCTACCACTATAGATGCCCCCACTGCCTCCTCTTTCTTGGAATCTTCGAGTGAAAAGGAGGGGAACAAACTAATTTCATTCTCAGGCATGACCTTTCATCAAGTAGTCAGAGCGTCTTCTTGTACTTCGAGGGAGTAGAGTTAGGACACAGAGTCGACAGTTGTTAGAGTGACCCAACAGCTGTTGGAGCTTGCCCTCCATGTGATTCATTTTAATATCTTTGCAGCGCCTTTTAGTCGTCAAGGCGAGAGTCTGATGTAAGTTGTAGGAGTTAGCCGTTAGGATGAGAACCCGATGAGTCTGTTAGAGCCATTAGGATGACTTTTGTCTTTCAGGAGAGCATCCATGTATGTTTGATCTGTTAGGGTGACGACTCGATATAGGCTGTAAGAGCGACCATCATGAGCGCTTCTGTCATTTAGTAGTGACTTCGTATAGGTCTGAGCCGTCAGGGAGAGGACCCAGTATAGGCTGTAAGAGGACCATTAAGAGCACTTCTGTCATTTAGGAGTGACTTCGTATAGGTCTGAGCCATCAGGGAGAGGACCCGATATAGGCTGTAAGAGCGACCATCAGGAGCACTTCTGTCATTTAGGAGTGACTCTGTATTGGTCTCAGACGTCAAGGTGATGGCCTGATATAAAATGTAAGAGTGACCATTCAGGAGTATTTTCGTCATTCATCAGTGACTCCGTATAGATATGAGCCATCAGGGTGAGAACCCGACATAGACTGTAAGAGTGTCCGTCAGGAGAGTTTTCGTCTTTCAAGAGAGCCTCTGTGTAGGTCTAGCCATCAAAGTGAGGACCCGATATAGGCTGTCAGAGTAACCGTCAGGAGCGCTTTCGTCTTTCAGGTGAGCCTTCGTGCAGGTCTAGCCGTCAGGGTGAGAACCCGATATAAGCTATCAGAGTAACCGTCAGGAGCGCTTTCATCTTTCAGGAGAGCCTCTGTGTAGGTCTAGCTATCAGGGTGATGATCTGATATAGGTTGTAGGAGTGACCATCAGGAGCGCTTCCATCTTTCAGGAGAGCCTCCATGCAGGTCTAACTATCATAGTGAGGACCCGATATAGGCTATAAGAGTGACCGTCAGGAGCGCTTGCTTCTTTTAGGAGAGCCTCTGTGTACATCTAACAGTCAAGATGAGTACCTGATATAGGCTATTGAAGTGACCGTCATGAGTGCTTCCGTCTCTCAAGAGAGCCCAGTGTAGGTCTGGCCGTCAGGGTGAGGACCAGATATAGGCTGTCAGATTGGCTGTCAGGAGCGCTTTCATTTTTCAGGAGAGACTCCGTGTAGGTCTAGTCGTCTGCGTGAGGACCCAATATAGGCTGTCAGAGTGGCTATCAGAAGCACTTCGCTCTTTCTGGAGAGCCTCCGTATAGGTCTAGCTGTAAGAGTGAGGACCTGATATAAGCTGTAAGAGCGACCATCATGAGCACTTCCATCATTCAGGAGTGACTTGTATAGGTCTGAGCTGTCAGGGTGAGGACTCAATATAAGCTGTCAGAGCGATCATCAGGAGTGTTTCTGTCATTCAGGAGTGACTCCATATAGGTCTAAGTCATCAGGGTGAGGACCCGATATTGGCTGTAAGAGCGACCATCAGGAGCACTTTCGCCATTCAGGAATGACTCCGTATAGGTTTGAGTCAGCAGGGTAAGGACCGGATATAGGTTGTAATAGTGACTATCAGAAGCGCTTTCGTCTTTCTGGAGAGCTATGTATAGGCCTTGCAGGATTTTGAGCGGGCTTATTTACTGCTTCGACGTCTTGATTTTGATTCTTCTTCTGGGGAACAGACTGTGCTTTCTGTTTCTCCCCTTTATTCTCTCATTTGGGAGAGCTATTGGTTTCACCCCGGGTAGCATCCTTGACTTGTATGTATTCTAGGCGTGAGAGAGGATTTTCCTCATCCTGGTGACTTTATACTTCACCAAGTGTTGGTAAAAGGAGTGGGAGATCTGTAACCCACTGATGAACGCATCGGTAGCCACATCGTAATTGCAGTTATATACAAAGGCCGTTTGGCTTTGAAAATAACTGACGTAATGTTAGAGGCTCTCTCCAATCTTCATCTTGATCAGGAGGAGGTGATTGTTGTTCTTCTTAAGCTCCTGTCGGAAAACGTATTGGTATAGGAAGCCTGTGTCACCTCTTCGAAACTCCATAATGAGTGCCTCAAGAGAGACTAAAACCAGTCGTAGGTAACGCCTTTGAGACTGGATAGTAACACACGACTCAAGAGAAGGTCATTGTGAGAGTGGACTACCATCTTATCTTGGTACTGCCGGAGGTGCTGGATGGGGTGACCCCAGAGTAGCACTCGAAGCTCGGCATTGTGAACTTTTTAGGGAAGCAGTGAGAGGTGATTTCCTCGAGAGTGGAGAGTCGGAGGTTCTCAAGTAGCAAGGCTCCACCTCCTTTCAGAGTTGTTGACTTACTTCCTCGATCCACTTTCGAACAATCTCCTCAATGTCCTCAATGCGAGGAACGTTTAGAGCTTTGTGGGAGCCATAATTGTCGAAGTGCTTGTCATCACTCGGGAAGTCAGATCTGACGCGCCTCCAATTGCTCTCGGTGTGGGTGGTTCCTGGGTAAGAGGTGGTGACGGGGGAGCCCGAGACCCCTCTGACCCCTAATTCCTTATGGAGTGCAACTTTCGAAGGGTGTTGATCTGAGTGACAAGTTGATTCTAGAAGCGGGTCATCTTTCTCTAGAGCAACTGTAACGGTCCCAGATTTCATAATATTTTCATATACATAAACATTATATTGATCCACAGATTATCATAACCATCTCCAAATCCTTGAAAATTTTGTCAGCACTTCCTCTGTAATACAGAGTCTACTTGATACATTGACACATACAGTCTATATTTCTCATCAACCAGATATGTATATACAATATCCCATGCAGTGGTATATCACAATTTCGGCTTGACATCGCCTACTTAAAATCTCACACATTTATCATGTGGATACAACACAAGATGACCAATCAAACACTTACTTAAGAATATTTTCTTGGTATCACCATCTAACACAAGCCAACTCAAAATAATAACCATAAGAACTTATGCACAAGTCTACATATATACATCATCGAACTAAATCACATATATACAACTATTCATTCTAACTATCACATCAACTCTATGTACATGCATATAACCAAACTACTCAATTACAAGTCAATATAGAAGCTTGGTAGGCCCACACAATGAATGTTGTGCACCCCTTTCGGTGCTCTACTCTTGCCTTTAGCTGCTATTTATCCCTGACTTGCCCTGAAAAACATGAAGCTATGGGGGGGGTGAGCTCGACGGCTCAGTGAGTGGAGTCAATCTCATTCATAATTGTAGCATGACATTAACGATGTATAGTATTCATGATACATGAAAATAAGATGAATGTGGTACATAAAGTGTGTGATAATGAATAATTCTACTTGATTATGTATTTACTTTCAGCTATTGTTGATAAATGCACACATGAGCAATATCCTGTGTCTCCAATACCATATACAATAACACATCAACATACCCTTAGTGTCACACATTCACACACACCTATACATCACACATAGCCATTTATTCGCAATTATTTGTAAGATACAAATATATGTATATCATAGCACCGTCTTCGCACTCCGCCTGTGCAATACGGGTCCCTTCCTCCCAATATGATAGATATGGCACCGTCTTCGCACTCCGCCCGTGCAATATAGGTCCCTTCCTCCCAATATGATATATATACATCACCATCATTCGCACTCCGCCCGTACACTACGGGTCCCTTTCTTTCAATAGGGTATATATACACATACATCTATATACACACAATATCGGCACATTCAATTTCATAAGACTCATATATTAGGCACATCATTTCATATATGGAATGATACTCACAATTAGTACTTACTCGTTACCTTGTATTCTTATGCAATATCCGCACAATTGTCTTAACCAAGCATATCACCCATATATATATATATATATATATATATATATATATATATATATATATATATATATATAATATATATATTATATATATATATATATTATATATATATATATATATATATATATATATATATATGTACAAAATCAGGTAACATACACCAATCATATTCATGTCAATCATAATGAATTCTATTCCGTAACATGCATGTCAATGCCATTGTACACCATACTTCCAAAATGCAAGCCACATATGCAAATAGGTAAAATGTTATATTAAACAAGTTATTATCCATATTTGCAATTAGGTATAATGCAATCTAATTCATTAAAAAACCCCACTCACCTTCAAGTTGAGCGTTCTACAAGGGGTTCGTACCGAGCACCGCCTCGTGTTTCCTTTCCGAATAACCACATCGGACACCGACATGCCAATCCCCCTATTTGATCGTAGCAAACAACATCACATATATAACTCTTAAATGGATATCAAGTGGATTACAACTACAATGTTCTCGTAGAAGAGACTTATTTTACAATTACTTATTACTAGCCTCTTACCCTTGAGAACATACCAATATTATTATCATGGCCATTACTCGTTTCTAACACAATGAAATGTTTCTAATTAATACTTTTCATGGAGTCCATTACCCCACCCCAAATCTTACTAGTAGAGCAATATCACATAATCATAATCTAATAAGATATTCTTGCTCCCAATATTTATCTAATTAATAATCTTACCCAACAAGTTCTCACCTTCATTCGGAGAGTTCTTCGAAAATCTTTTAGCTTCCACATGATCCCGAACAATGATCCTATTCAAGAGATCATCAAGATACCTTTTAGTACTAGATTCACCAATATCCTTGAAGGTTAACACTATTTATATACAATTTTTCTTCTAAAATTCAGATCAGAAATTTATCAAAGGCTAAGATAAACTTACCTCAAAAATTCAGATCTAGGGCTGAATTTCACCTCCCCAAAACATGGATTTTTCCATAGGGGAAGCTCCCTTTTCCCCCTTCCCTCAACCTCCCCTTGTTGGGAGCCGTCGCCGGCGGCCCGCGCGCCGCGGCTAGGCCGAGCTGGCCGCCCCCCTCCCCTCCCCCAAGCTCCTCCATGACCCCTCTCTTGAGGGAAAAAAAAAGAATGGGAAGTGGAGAGGATAGCTAAGAATTCATTTAGAGGGGAAGATGGATTCTAGGGTTTCTAAGATGGGAGTTTGAGAGGTTGAAGAAGATGGGAGATGAGAAATTTGGGCTGAAAACTAGAGATCTCACTTCAGCCCTAATTTCAAGTTTGCCACACTCCCATCTCTTTCCAAGTAGCTATTGCACAAATCAAGGGCATCCTAGCCCTTCATCAATCCTTTACATGCTCACCTACCCCCTCCACTAACAAGTATTTTGATTAAACAATGGGTATGATTAGTGGGATATGTATATACCATGTATAAGACTATTTTCATGTATTTGAATATGTGACACATTGTACATACATGGTTATTCCTTACATTAATCCTAGATATATTTACATCTCACATACTTGTGATAATTTATTGACTCCAATTTCTCACTTGATCATCAGGAAAATTAATTATATAGATATATAAATCAAAATTTGCATTCTGCAACACTAATTCATGATTAAAGTACGCTGAACATTATAGTTATCGGTTCCAATTATCCGGCATTAACTCATGGCTAAGAATTAAAATATTCTTTAGGAAAAAAAATAAATAACAAAAATCGGGATGTTACATTCTACCCTCCTTAAGAAAGTTTCGTCCTCGAAACTTATTGCAATAGGAATAAGATAGGGTTAAATATTTGTAATTCATCTTCCGGTTCCATGTAGCTTTTACAATTTTACACTTGACTTAAAATCTGCATAGGTTTCTAACTGTGGAATATATCCCTTTTTGAATTTCAGCTCAACTCTTATTTTTATGAACATTGGCAGTTCAAAACTTTCAGGTTATGCAAGGAATATATAAAAAAATCTATGATGAATTGGAACAAGTATTCAATCCTTCCCACGCGGATGTTGCTGACTGCCTTCATACTTGATATAATAATTTTACTTCATAACCAACGGTTGTTCGTTTTTAAAACAGTTTCCCATTTTATTTAAGGTCAAATCCCTTCTTAACATCAATCTTGACCTCAGAGCTTTGTAACTTTGAATGTTTTTTTTCTGGCGGTGAAGTCAGTCGGTATTAACAGATTCAATCTAAACTCAGATATTCGATTGGTCTAAAGTATTATGGATTCAAACTACTGTTCTGTCCGATTCGTGTCACAACTATATCAGATATGCCTTAATAACAACTGAAATTTCTAGAGAACTCCCATATTAAATCCTGCGTCATGAGAAGTGGGTGAGTTAGGGTCTCAATATTTCATCCCTCTGCTCTTATATAACATCTTCGACTTGCAGACTCTTTGGCTTTACTATCATCAGAGAAATGCTTTATATTTTAATTACTTTACTTTGTAGACTAGAACTTGCATCAGTTCCTCCACAAAAATATATCTGTCATGATCCAACAAAATAGATAACAAAAACACAAAAATATATCTATCTTGATCCAACAAAATAGATAACAAAAACTTAAACTCTCAATGGCTTTATTTACTAGACTGATTATCATTTAATACTTTATTGACTGGACGAAGTTAATTCAATCAAAGAATGCTAAAATCATGCCCTTCCATCCACTTATTCATGCATGTGATGATTACACTATTATCTGATCATCCTCTTTTTCTGATTTAGTTTCCCACCACAATTTACCAATTATCGGTAAGTTAACACTCCTTATATAAGGTTCACACTTATTCATTAAACTGGACATGTGGCAATCAGTTTTAACTTGTAGGATGTGCTCCTACGGATTTAAAATGAGTTACAAAAGATGTATCATTACTTTACAGTCTTATTCAAGAATTATCACATAATTTATGAGGAAACAAAACGGACTTACAATCCTTCTTTTACGGATGACACAGAGTGTTTTAATATTGCAGTAACTGTAACACTTTACTTTATGCTCGTTGTTTTCTAAAATAACAAGAATCCGTTCTTAATCATGATAAATTCCAATTCTAACATAAATATACATTACCAAAGTTTCATTATTCTGAGCATACTTCTGGTGGTAAGGTTAATCGCTATTCAATAGATTCAAGTTGATTTGTTGTATCGAATAGTTAAAGGCATCAGAGATCCAAATTTGCTTTTCATTGCGACTTGAGTTGCCCCAAGAAGATTTTGAGAATTGTCAGAGTCATTATTTCATACAATTCTTATCTGCCATGAGAAATTTTCATTCTTCACAATTATTCAAATTTCTTCAAAAATTTCCTGAACTATTATGATTATGATTTTTTGAGACCTTAACTATATAAGGATTATTTCATGTTTCCCATTATAATCCAACGCATTTAACATCTTCTCTATATTACGAAGCCATCCCTCTTTGCTTGCAAGAGGTGAGAAGTTGACCCTGAATTATCTCTTAACTTTATATTTAACTTCATTACTAAATCAACAGCATAGGTTTCACACCCTATTCATATGTTTGATGAATAAGTTATAATCACTGATATCATTATCCACATTAGAGATCATAATGTATCAAATTTCAATTTCCAAGTTTCGGAAGAATTACACTGTGTAAATAACAACTACCATGCCACGGGTACATCCCTGCATAAAATTCACAATATGTTACAATTATTGTTTTCATGAATGTTGTTACTTAATCAGGTCTCGTCTAGTGAACCCAAACACTATTTCATGTTATCTGTCATGATGTAACTTAGTGTAATATCAATGATAGTTGCAACTTGCGGTGAGCACCTGACTTGAATCTGTATACAATAATTGGTTGAGACAGAAGATAAGGATTTCTTATTTATCAATATGATTCACCCAACTGAAAAGCCTCTTACTTAAGTGCAAACTTTTAAATCTTTGATAAGGATCTGTATAATATTACCCATGTAAGATTGTCTCACAATATAACTTGCTTCTCAAATTTCACATACAATGATCCTGCCACTATACATACAAAACAAATGACATTCATACCATCAGTCCCTCAGCATACTGGTGGACTCACAATTGTATACATAAGTATGCATTAACCGTCTTATTAAACACTAGGGTACCTATGATTCTGTTTCTAGATTCTCCAAAAATATCATCCTCTCTTCATTTCATATTCACACAGTATTAATTATCCCTATATAAGGATGCTCTTCAAAGAGTATCAAAATCCGTATTCGTTTCAGTATGACATATCCCTTATATTCTCTTATCTGAGACTTTGGTTATCCCACAACCAGATTCTTAATAAGGTTCTTCTGCTCCGATTTATCTTGATTTGCCTGATATTTCAATTACTTTCTTATTCCAGTGTCCCATATCACTGGCAGCTCATACTGAGGGCCCGCACCCCAATAGAACACATTCGAATCAAGGCACGCGGGTATGCCCTCTTTCGAACGTATGAAAATAATCAATATCATGCACTTCGAGATCAATCATACACGTCAGAACCGACTACCCTCCCCTTGGAATTTCTCATATACAGTCACGCTATCAATCAAACAATGCACACATACATACATATTAGTCCTATGGATCAATCCCGATGTATAAATAACAATTCTAGGTCACATTCCTATGCCTATACTTTTCTAGGCCCTATATCTCAGCCTTACTCCTCATTCTAAACCTGGCTCTGATACCAACTGTAACGGTCCCAGATTTCATAATATTTCCATATACATAAACATTATATTGATCCACAGATTATCATAACCATTCCAAATCCTTGAAAATTTTGTCAGCACTTCCTCTGTAATACAGAGTCTACTTGATACATTGACACATACAGTTCTATATTTCTCATCAACCAGATATGTATATACAATACCCATGCAGTGGTATATCACAATTTCGGCTTGACATCGCCTACTTAAAATCTCACACATTTATCATGTGGATACAACACAAGATGACCAATCAAACACTTACTTAAGAATATTTTCTTGGTATCACCATCTAACACAAGCCAACTCAAAATAATACCCATAAGAACTTATGCACAAGTCTACATATATACATCATCGAACTAAATCACATATATACAACTATTCATTCTAACTATCACATCAACTCTATGTACATGCATATAACCAAACTACTCAATTACAAGTCAATATAGAAGCTTGGTAGGCCCACACAATGAATGTTGTGCACCCCTTTCGGTGCTCTACTCTTGCCTTTAGCTGCTATTTATCCCTGGCTTGCCCTGAAAAACATGAAGTTATGAGGGAGGTGAGCTCGACGGCTCAGTGAGTGGAGTCAATCTCATTCATAATTGTAGCATGACATTAACGATGTATAGTATTCATGATACATGAAAATAAGATGAATGTGGTACATGAAGTGTGTGATAATGAATAATTCTACTTGATTATGTATTTACTTTCAGCTATTGTTGATAAATGCACACATGACCAGTATCCTGTGTCTCCAATACCATATACAATAACACATCAACATACCCTTAGTGTCACACATTCACACACACCTATACATCACACATAGCCATTTATTCGCAATTATTTGTAAGATACAAATATATGTATATCATAGCACCGTCTTCGCACTCCGCCCGTGCAATACGGGTCCCTTTCTCCCAATATGATAGATATGGCACCGTCTTCGCACTCCGCCCGTGCAATACGGGTCCCTTCCTCCCAATATGATATATATACGATATATAAATCAAATTTGCATTCTGCAACACTAATTCATGATTAAAGTATGCCGAACATTATAGTTATCGGTTCCAATTATCGGCATTAACTCATGGCTAAGGATTAAAATATTCTTTAGGAAAAGAAATAAATAACAAAAATCGGATGTTACAGCAACCTTCTCGCGTTCACGCATTGCCTCCACCCGTTGCTCGTCCAATTATCTTTGGAGGCTGGCGAGCATTCAGAGGAGCTGACCTTCGGCAAGGAACCGATTTTCGTGTCCGTTGGTCCATGCCTCCGCGCAATAGCTGAGGAAGGAGTGATCTCTCCGACGTCTTTGGTGTGAACATCGAGATGGGGTAGATGAGCGTCGATACGCCCCGCGCCCCCAGCAGCCGTCGACTTGCCTTTTGAAGTGGCGACGGTAGCGGCGTGGAATATGCTCTTCCTTGGTGGGGCTATTATTGTTTGGCGAGGCTTTTGAGGAAAGGTTTGAGAAAGGGAGGAGATCTTAAGTGTGGATTCAAGAGATCTCAATGAAAGCACCAAAATATGGAGGAAAATTTTGGCGAATTTCTCCATAACACGAATTATAAATGAATAGACAGGTGAAAGCAATCGCAAACAACAAACACTTTATGTGAAAAATCCGAAAGGAAAAAAAAAAAAACCACGGAAGAGGGAGAAAATTCACTTTAATACCAGAGGTTACAATGAATTCTAAGCCCAGTGTTCTTACAATTACATTTATTGTAACCGTCGGATATATTTAAATGATTATGAGCTTAGCATTCATCAAACTCTAGATGCAATTATCAATCAAATACTTAATAACGTATTTGAACAAAACCCACTTGCAACTATCAAAAGGTTTTGTACTTATCACTTACGACTTGCGGTCACTTGTAGGCAACCAACGAACCCTTTAAGTAGCATATACATCTTTCACACGTGAATTTTAACTTACGAGCCAGACGACAGAATGTTATTAGCATTGTGACTCGTGATCTTTGGAATTAGCCTAACTAAGCAAGTCGCTCATGGGAAAATACTTGCCATGGATGTTCTCACTTCTCACTGCTCACTGCTCACTGTAGAAAGCTTACTATTCATATATGATAAAAGGAACTCAATGGTGGGGGGAAACGTGGGCTGTTGAAATCAATGGCCATCATTTGGGTTTGAATTCTCTACAGTGATGAAGGCACGCTCGTTTATTATTTATATGCTATTATAAATGGAAAGTTATAATTCTTGAAACTGAAACTACACGTATCCATGATGTGCATTCATTTCCAAAATAAATCATCATCATTTCTATATAGGTTTTGATTAATCAGTGAACTAATCTATTGATTTTCATTGGAAGAGTCCTCATGAGAGGTCTTTTCTTAAGTTTGTTAATTTGGAACTTTGTGAATATCATCAGTCCATGTAACCTTTTTCTTCTTTAGGAGAGAATCTTTCTTGAGAAAATCGTGATTTTATTTAGACATCTTAGAAACCAAAGGAAGAGTCTGAATTATTCAAAGTCTCTTCCACAATTCTAAAGTACTTCAGGAGTCTTCGAATACTTTAATGATCACTTGGGTGTTTGTTTACACTGAAGCTTTTAAAGAGCTGAAGTACCCTCACAACTTCATTCTTTTTGGTTTTTTTAAAGGGAACTTTATTTGTCTGTTTTAACGCGGAAAAAACACCCGAAAATAATATCTACTTGTACCTTCAGTATTATTGTTTGCTAGTTCCGTGACACTTGTCATATAAAATCAATGTAAGATTTACCGAAGTCCTTTCAACATCTTTCAAATCCCCCTTTAGAGCAATACAAAGAACCAAAGAGGAGTCACTCCCTAGACTTCGGCATTTCTTCCAAGTAGACAAATAACACCTAAGATGAATAGATATAACCATATATGTTTAGTGTATCCATAGTCGTATTTTCTTTCCTAGTATTCGATCCATATCCTATATGTTCCCTCATATTCAATCCATATCCTATCCTCTTCCCTCATATCCGATCCACGTCCTATATGTTGTAAGTTCACCTAGAGGGGGGGTGAATAGGTGATGGCTAATCTAATGGTCACTTAATGCCAAATAATGCGGAAGCTAAAACAATTATGACCTAATTAAAACTTTACACTAAACACCACGTATAACCAAAGAGTGTTGCCGAATTCCCCGTGAAGGGCTCTGGACAAACTCCTCTAGATTCCCCTTGAATGGGTTGAGGTGCCGCGTTGGCTCTCTTGGTTGAATACAAGTGTTAGCAACAATCCCACGCAAGTATATCATTATGCACAAATGAGTATATCAAGCATATAAAGATGGACAATAAAAGTATGCAAGATATAAAGGAGATAGAGAGAGAGAGAGATGGCAATCGCAAACACAAGGGTATTTTCGAGGTTCGAGCACACTTGCTCTACATCCCCGCCTTCGACACACGAAGGATTTTCACTATGCAAGATCCCAATGGATCTCTCCTCGGTGCCGCAACACCTACAAGCCCTCGGACTCTCTAGTCCCTTACACACCGCAAGCCCACCGGCTCACCGAGGCCGCACCTCAATCAACAAGAGTTCGCACCCGAACCCTAAACAACCACGAGCACACTTGCCCGTCTCCTCAAAGTATAAGAATGAAATCTTGGTGATCTAAAACACTTTGATCACCAATTACAAACTCTCACAACATAATCTTATGGATAGATAAGGCAATGGATAGCTCAAGTGATTGTGAGAAAGCAAGGAAAGAACTATGGTGAAAAACTCAAAGAATCACTTTAAACACTCTTGATAAAATCTTCCCTTTAGATAGGAAATATTTGTTCTCAAATATGTGGAGAAAACTCTTCTAAAAGAATGGGAAAAACTGGCTCAAAGCTCTCCTAAAATCTTGTTACAAAACAATGACAAAACCCCAAATTTATAGGCCAGAAAAATATAGCCGTTGGGGTCTGTCAGGCCTGCCGGTCGACCCGTACGGTCGACCGCCAACGGTCAGAAATCTGACCGTTGGAGCCACGGTCGACCGCCTGGGTCGACCGACCCACTGGAGCTGAGAGTCGAACTCTCTGTCGGTCGACCCGTACGGTCGGCCGAACTTTCCAGAGAGCAAAGCTCTCTGGAGCGGTCGACCCGTACGGTCGGCCGTCCTCCAGTGCACAAAGGCGTGCACGTCTGTACACGTCGGTCGACCCAGCCGGTCGACCGACTTCAGGATTAGTCGACTATAAAAGGAAGCAAGTCGACTTATCTGAAGCCTGAAACAGTTTTCTGGGATTAAAAAGTTAGTCTTTTTGGCTCAAATAAAATCCCATAAAATACTTAAAAATCTACAAAAATAGTTTTACCAATATACTTTGATATACAAACATGCTTGCACAAAATCAAGGCATGTTATAAAAGATTGGACTATTTTTGTAACTTGGAAATATTTGGCTCATGATAAAAACTGTTTTTCCAAAACAATATTTTTCCAAAATATGTTTTTCCAAATCTTCATCAAATACAAAACAAGATATACTTTTAAAGCATAGTGTGTATGGATATGATCCATTACACAATCAAGATGAAATATCTATGTTTTTGACATTAAGCTCTAAATAAGGTTTTGGTTGAAACATATAACTTTGAATACCAAAAACCAAAACTATGTTTTTCCAAAATGAAAGTCTTTTCTAAACTGAAAATTTTTTTATGAAAAGACAACAAATTCAAGAGTCTGTGTGTGATATCTACTTGAGCAATCCACCAACTATCTATCCTTTACATTTTTAACTAAAATATAAAAATCTTATACCTAGACATAAGTCTTGATCTTGAAGTCTTCCCTTGACGTCTTCTCATCTTCTTGACTTGGTCCAAGCTTGATCCAAAAGCTCCTTGGATCACACCATGCTAGCTCCAAATCTTGACATTTTATCCTTTGTTGAGCTATGCACCTACTAAGATCTTGATAATGAATCTGTCACTAATTAAACACAAGATCATTAGTAATATAACTTTATGAGTTAATCATCATCAAAACTAGAGTGATGGGCCTTTGGGCCAACAATCTCCCCCTTTTGATGATGACAAAACTCATGAAGTTATATATGCATGGATTAAAGTTAAGCTTCAAAGAAGCTCCCCCTTAACTCATGCATCACAAGAAATAATAGATATGGCAATGAGGCACATGAATATGTATGCAAGTATGGAGATAAAACATGCAACACGCATAAATCAAAATCTTTTTCTCCTATTTGCAATACAAAAATATATATGCATAACTAACAAGGAAGACAAATACAAATACTTCTCCCCCTTAAGCAATGAAAACATGCATATAAACTCAAATACTTCTCCCCTTTTTGTCACTCATCAACAAAGGGTTCAAAGTAAAATCAAATCAAACAAATTTTTCTCCCCCTTTTTGTCAAAAACAAAGAGATCAAGAAGTGGTAATACAAATCAATCAATAAGGATTTATATGCGATATACATTCATGAAGAGGAAGACATTAAGTTAGCTTCCCTACATATATGCATTACATGAAGAAGGGATGACAAGCCCTAACTCACATAACACATATTATGTAATGCATAAGAGGAGATGTGAAGCTCCCCCTACACACGTATATCATATAAAGAAGAGTTGTCAAGCTCCTCAATTTATAATATACTCAACATGAATCCATATGTAAGAGAGATGTTAAGCTCTCCTTACATATAGGAAATACAAAATAAAAATTTTGAATTTTTCTTTAAAATTTGAACTTTTCTCAAGAAACACATTTTGAGATATCAAATCAACATTATTATTTTTTTATTTTGATATCAATTTTGAAAACATATTGCATAAGCTTTAAGAATTACCAATTTAAAGTTGAATTTAGCTTAGCATATAATAACCTTTGTGCCTTAAAAATGTAAGACAATTTTAACTAAGCACAAATAACACATATATGTATGAAAAGAGAATACCAATAGAAATTGATATAATTTGAATTTGAAAGCATTCATACATATAATCAAAATGTGAGTATATAGAAATCATATTGATACCAATTGAAAATATCCAATGATACCAATTGAAGAGTAAGCTTATCATATACTCTACCAAATGAAGAATTTGCACTAGTTAATATGAAAATGTTTTAAAAACTAGTACGGAATCCTTCAAGTAAGGAATAAAGCAAAAATGTCAATTAATCTCAATATTCCTTTAAATCATGAAGACATGAAAATCATCACACTTTTTTTTTAAAAAAAAATATATATTTCAAGATATATGTATGTTTTGACAACATACATACATATCTCTTAAACACAATTGAGTCCATATAAATAGATTTGCATTAAAGGCAAATGACTCAAGAGGTATACATGTATATTTATTAGATTTGAATAAAAATGCATATACATGAAGTAAAGCATAAAAATAAGGCAAAACATGTATAAAAGAGAATCATCAAAACTAGTCTATACATATGCATATAGTGGATACAAATGAGCATGAAGTTCAAATATATATGAGTCAATTGTAGTTCACTATCCATATATGTATAAATGCAAGTTTGACACATTCTATATCTAAGCATGTAAATACCACATGAAGCACACATAAAATATGAACATGCTATGAATATGATAAAAAGCATGTACATAAAAGTAGGAGTTTAGAGAGTCTTACCAACTCCAAAGCTCCAAATATGGTGGTTGTCCCACCAAAGCTCCTTGATAGTGATGCATCCCAAAAGTATGTCCATCATGTCCAAGTGCATCCACTATCAAGGCACCAATCCTCTCACGTCTTGTGAGAGCCCTCACCTACATCAAAAAACAAAAGGTGAGGGTTTTGGTACCCATATTTTCTTGGGTCCTTTGGGGTTAGTCTTGTAAGGAACCCAAAAAATTTTATTAGCAAAATTAAAATGATTTAACCTATCATAACAAAATTTTGCTAAATGGCCTTTGCGGCCACAATGTGTACATACGTACACCTTAGTATGCTTATGTGAGTGTGTATGATCATGGTGTGCAACATAAGCATGATGATGTGCATGAATGGATGGAGTTTGTTTCTTTGAAAACATAGACTCCAATCTAGTGTGGTTGAATGCACAAGAGTTCAAAGTTGAACTCAAATCATTAATTTTATTTTTCAAACCATTAATCTCACTAGTGGTGGCATGTAAAGCATGGTGAGATATGGAATCATTTTTCTTTTTCTTTTTAGAAACAATTTCTTTTTCTTTTTCAACAAATTTTCTTTTCAAAGTAATTTTTCTTGAAAAACAACTTCTTTTGTTTTTCCACCAAATCAATTTTATTTTCAAAGTAGTGTTCCCTTCACATAAATCATTCAATTTAGAAAATAAGGAAACATTTTCATTTTTCAAATCTTCCTTTTCCTTTTCTAAGCATGCAATCTTATTTGCTAATGAGTCTTTTTCTTTAAGCATGCAATCAAAATCCTTTTTCAAATTTTTATTATCTTTTTCTAAATATGCAATGTTACTTCTAGATGAATCATGTTCTTTATGCATGCAAGCAATGTTCTTTTTCAAATTTTTATTTTCTTTCTTAAGCATGTCATATTTTTCAAGAATTGTTTGACAAATGAAGTGAGCTCATCATATGACATGTCCTCATCATCGGATTCGGAGTTTACCTCAAGGGGGTTATCCCCTTGGACCATATAGCATACGTTGGAGATGTCGCTTCCAACGTCCGAATCGCTCCCCGCATAGTATAGATCCTTTTCGCCAAGGGAGGTGAGGGTGTTCCATACTACAAAAGCCGAATCAATATTAGCAACTCTAGATAAATAAGCATCATCTAGAGTAGACTTTAAAGCATTAAGGGCTTTTGAGTTAGCCTCAAAATTCTTACCATCTAAAGAATATGCATTATAAGTAGTGGCAAGATATACATGAAAATCTAAGGCTTTGAGGTACAAAGACATCTTAACTTTCCAAATTTGGATGTTAAGAATGTCAAAGGTGGGTGGTGACATGAAGTCCATGGTGTGTGTACAAAATATTGTGATTAGCCTAAAATGAGGATCTTTAACTCTAGGTTGTTAGACCCAAATCAGAGTACCAAGCTCTGATACCAATTGTAAGTTCACCTAGAGGGGGTGAATAGGTGATGGCTAATCTAATGGTCACTTAATGCCAAATAATGCGGAAGCTAAAACAATTATGACCTAATTAAAATTTTTACACTAAACACCACGTATAACCAAAGAGTGTTGCCGAATTCCCCGTGAAGGGCTCTGAACAAACTCCTCTAGATTCCCCTTGAAAGGGTTGAGGTGCCACGTTGGCTCTCTTGGTTGAATACAAGTGTTAGCAACAATCCCACGCAAGTATATCAATTATGCACAAATGAGTATATCAAGCATATAAAGATGGACAATAAAAGTATGCAAGATATAAAGGAGATAGAGAGAGAGATGGCAATCGCAAACACAAGGGTATGTTTCGAGGTTCGAGCACACTTGCTCTACATCCCCGCCTTCGACACACGAAGGATTTCCACTATGCAAGATCCCAATGGATCTCTCCTCGGTGCCGCAACACCTACAAGCCCTCGGACTCTCTAGTCCCTTACACACCGTAAGCCCACCGGCTCGCCGAGGCCGCACCTCAATCAACAAGAGTTCGCACCCGAACCCTAAACAATCACGAGCACACTTGCCCGTCTCCTCAAAGTACAACAATGAAATCTTGGTGATCTAAAACACTTTGATCACCAATTACAAACTCTCACAACACAATCCTATGGATAGATAAGGCAATGGATAGCTCAAGTGATTGTGAGAAAGTAAGGAAAGAACTATGGTGAAAAACTCAAAGAATCACTTTAAACACTCTTGATAAAATCTGCCCTTTAGATAGGAAATATTTGTTCTCAAATATGTGGAGAAAACTCTTCTGAAAGAATGGGAAAAACTGGCTCAAAGCTCTCCTAAAATCTTGTTACAAAACAATGACAAAACCCCCAAATTTATAGGCCAGAAAAATATAACCGTTGGGGTCTGTCAGGCCTGCCGGTCGACCCGTACGGTCGACCGCCAACGGTCAGAAATCCGACCGTTGGAGCCACGGTCGACCGCCTGGGTCGACCGACCCACTGGAGCTGAGAGTCGAACTCTCTGTCGGTCGACCCGTACGGTCGGCCGAACTTTCCAGAGAGTAGAGCTCTCTTGAGCGGTCGACCCGTACGGTCGGCCGTCCTCCAGTGCACAAAGGCGTGCACGTCTGTGCACGTCGGTCGACCCAGCCGGTCGACCGACTTAAGGATTAGTCGACTATAAAAGGAAGCAAGTCGACTTATCTGAAGCCTGAAACAGTTTTCTGGGATTAAAAAGTTAGTCTTTTTGGCTCAAATAAAATCCCATAAAATACTTAAAAATCTACAAAAATAGTTTTACCAATATACTTTGATATACAAACATGCTTGCACAAAATCAAGGCATGTTATAAAAGATTGGACTATTTTTGTAACTTGGAAATATTTGGCTCATGATAAAAACTGTTTTTTCAAAACAATATTTTTCCAAAACATGTTTTTCCAAATCTTCATCAAATACAAAACAAGATATACTTTTAAAGTATAGTGTGTATGGATATGATCCATTACACAATCAAGATGAAATATCTATATTTTTGACATTAAGCTCTAAATAAGGTTTTGGTTGAAACATATAACTTTGAATACCAAAAACCAAAACTATGTTTTTCCAAAATGAAAATCTTTTCTAAACTGAAAATTCTTTTATGAAAAGACAACAAATTCAAGAGTGTGTGTGTGTGATATCTACTTGAGCAATCCACCAACTATCTATCCTTTACATTTTAACTAAAACATAAAAATCTTATACCTAGACACAAGTCTTGATCTTGAAGTCTTCCCTTGAAGTCTTCTCATCTTCTTGACTTGGTCCAAGCTTGATCCAAAAGCTCCTTGGATCACACCGTGCTAGCTCCAAATCTTGACATTTTATCCTTTGTTGAGCTATGCACCTACTAAGATCTTGATAATGAATCTGTCACTAATTAAACACAAGATCATTAGTAATATAACTTCATGAGTTAATCATCATCAAAACTAGAGTGATGGGCCTTTGGGCCAACATATGTTTCCGCTATATCTGATGTACATCCTTACCTAATTTTATTGGATACAGTTATATTTTTTTTCTTATCGAATTATATCCATGTCTTTAACCATATATATAATTTGGAAATGGATATGGATATGAATATGAGAAATGCTATATCTGATCAATTTGCAGTCCTACAGAAAAACATAAAAAAGTAGATAGCGCGACACAAAAGGGTTTTCTATGGGCTCAAATTTGAGATATGCAGGAATACAAGTATGGAGCGGCATAATTGATGCATGTGAAATTTATTTATGACTTAAAGAGAGTGTTTCCTTGAAGACAAGTTCTTTGCACATGAAAGAGAAAAGTCGCCTGGTTTCTCGATTCTCCGTTAGCGGTATAGTCCATGCTTAAGGTGGACCTGTGACTGTCATGGGGCATCTTCATGGTGGTTTTGGGGGATTCAGAGTTGAAGGTGTAGTAAAATGCTCAAACATGGTTGTCTCAAAAACCCCATCAAGATTTCACACAAATCTTAAAGTTCCCGTTCACAATCATAACAACATCTCTCACCTTCAACAGGAAAAAAATCAGTAATATATGTGTGTGTGTGTGTGTGTGTGAGAAAAATGTACCTCAGTCGCCAACTGAGAGAGACTCTCAGCTGTCACTTCAATATGGTCGCAAACTTACTGTAACATGATCGTAGTCCTAAAAAATCATATATTTCAGTGTAATTAGGACTGCGACCATGACAGCAGTTCTCATAAAAATACTGCGACTTAATCACAGTCCTCATATAAAACTGCGACTATGGTATCAGCACTCAAAATATGCTTGAAATTCAACCACGTTGCGCCAGCTGAGAGAGTCTCTCTCAGCTGGCGGCTGAGGTGTGTGTATATATATATATATATATATATATATATATATATATATATATATATATATATATATATATATATATATATATATATATATAGCAAAATAGCAAAGAAAGAAGTGTGTGTGTGTATAAAGAGAGAGAGATTTGTGTCCTTCCAAAAGAAATTTGTGGCTGATTCCTTACCACTCAAATACCAACAACTGATATTCGAATACAAGATCCACTCTGTTGAAGTTGATTTATATTATTTTAAGTATTTATAAACCAAAAATTAAGTATTTTGAATATTTTTTGCCCATACATCAAGTAGGAAAAAAACGGACAGTTTAAATAGTGAGTTGGTTAGTTTAACAGTGTAGAACATTTGAAACCTAACAAAAATTGGTTTGTAGGGGTTTTTAAATGTGTAGATCATAATAAAATGGCTGGATCGAGAATTTGTAAGTCTAAAGACATAGATCTAACCGACTCACTACTTTTGGCCATCCATTTTGCGCCGCTTGATGAATGGGTAAAAAATATTCAAAACACTTAATTTTTGGTTATAAATACTTGAAATAATATAGATCAAATTCAACGGAGTGGATCTTGTATTCAAATGTCGGAGGGTTAAATTTAAGTAAGAAGGATTCGGGCTCAAATCCTTTTGGAAGGACACAAGTGTGTGTGTGTGTGTGCGCGCGCGCGTGTGTATATATAGACTTGTATCATTCCGAAAGGATTCGAGGCTGAATCCTTTCTACTCAAATACCAACATCCGACATTCGAATACAAGATCCACTCCATTGAAGTTTATCTATATTATTTTAAGTATCTATAACCAAAAATCAAGTGTTTTGAATACTTTTTGCCCATGCATCAAGTAGGGAAAAAACAGATGGCCTAAATAGTGAGTTAACGGTGCATAACATTTGAAACCTAACAAAAATAGATTTGTTTATGTTTTTAAATGTTTAGACCATGATCAAATGGCCGGATCGAGATTTTGTATGTCTAAAGGCATAAATCTAACCAACTCACTACTTTCGATCGTTTATTTTGCGCCGCTGGATGGATGGGCATAAAGATGCTCAAAATACTTGATTTTTAGGTTATAGATGCTACAATATAAATCAACTTCAACGGAGTGGATCTTGTATTCGAATGTCGAATTGTTGTATTTGAGTGGGAAGGATTCGGGCTCGAATCTTTCCGGAATGACACAAGTCTATATATATATATATATATATATATATATATATTATATATATATATATATATATATATATATATATATATATAATATATATATATATATATATATATATATATATATATATATATATATATATATATATATATATATATAGAGAGAGAGAGAGAGAGAGAGAGAGGAGTTATGTCCTTCCGAAAGGATTTGAGGTCGAATCCTTCCCACTGAAATCCAACATCTGATATTCGAATACAAGATCCACTCCATTGAAGTTGATTTATATTATTTCAAGTATTTATAAACCAAAAATTAAGTGTTTTGAATATTTTTTTTGCCCATGCATCAAGTAGGGGAAAGACGACGACATAAATAGGAGTTGGTTAGTTTAACGGTGTAGAATATTTGAAACCTAACAAAAATTAGTTTGTTAGGTTTTTAAATGTTTAGATCATAATGAAATGGGCGGATCGAGAATTTGTATGTCTAAGTGTTGGAAATACAATAGATTTAATGCGGATAAAATAGGCCATGGATCAAGAATCAAAGAACATCTCAAAATTAGAATGCATAATCAAATAACCCTAATACTCAAATCTCCATACCTGAAGCCATTGAAGAAGATTGGATGAAGTTTGAAGAAGACTTTGATTCCTTCCTTTTGATCCTGCAAACCTAATGCAATGATCCTCTTTTCTCTGTCTCCTTTTCCTTTCACAAAACCTCCAGAAAATCTTTTAGCGATGGGGTATCTCAAAAATGAGCGCAGGTTTTGTATTTCTTTGCAGGAGGAGAAAAGTGGGTCGCACATTTGCAAATAAACCCCTTGAAATAAAACCTTTCCATCATGGTACCCTTTATATTTCAAGAGACTATAAACTATATAAATGTGACTTTAATATGGACATAATATTATATCAGTTAACTTTAATAGGAATCCAATGTCAATTAACCAAGTTTATTGGTCCATCTTTAATGTGAAATTAACATTCTCCTACTTGGACCATTAACCGATTAGGTTAAAACTTTAGAAAAACAAATAAAAGAAAAGACTCATTTGTAAATCATTTTTGACTCCATTGGATTCCATACCGAAAAACCTTGACACGTGATCACGAATTTTAAAAACAACAACTGATAAGCCCAAATATGAAATACCGTAATACTGCAATTAGCTTGGATCACCAATGCGAGTCATAGCGGTTATACAACATCCACGTCATACTCCCTTCTATGTACCACAACATTGATAACCCTTACTAATTGAGTCTATAACCAAAATGACCCCTGTAATTGTCTTGTAAAGACATTTCCTGTTTAACAACCATCCATACATAATATGTGCACACATAATTGGATAACAGGAAACACAGAAACAAACTTTTATTGTATAATAATGTCAATTACATAAGTACCAATACATACATTACAGATTGCCCAAAAGACCCATTCTAACAACATGTTCCTTAAATGTCTTTGGAGGCAATCCTTTTGTCATTGGATCAGCAACCATTAAAGTGGTACTTATACTTTCAATTGACACCTTTTGTTTCTCAACTCTTTCTCTAACCACCAAGTACTTAAGTTCTATGTGTCTAGAACCATTAGAGTACTTATCATTCTTAGAGAAGAAAACGGCTGCTGTATTGTCACAATATATCTTCAGCGGCTGGCAATAGAGTCAACTACACCAAGTGCTGAGATAAAATTCCTTAACCATAATGCATGATTTGTGGCCTCAAAACAAGCTATAAACTCAGCCTCCATCGTGGATGAAGCAATAATAGACTGCTTTACACTCTTCCACGATATTGCCCCACCTGCTAGCAAGAAAATAAATCCTAAGGTAGACTTCCTGCTATCTGGGCAACCACCAAAATCTGAGTCCGAATAGCCGATCACCTCCAACTGATCTGATCTCCTGTATGTGAGCATATGGTCCTTCGTCCCTTGAAGATACCGCATAACCTTCTTAGCCAACTTTCAGTGCTCCATTCCTGGATTGCTTTGGTATCTTCCCAACATCCCAACTGCAAAACTGATATCTGGCCTGGTACAAGTGCTTGCATACATCAAGCTCCCAACAGCTGATGCATACGGAACTTTCTGCATTTGACCCTTTTCTAAGTCATTTCTGGGACACTGGCTCCCACTTAATTTGTCACCCTTCTAAATGGGTGCAGGACTGACTGAACACATTTCCATATGAAATCTTTCCAAGACTCGGTTGATATAACCTTTCTGAGACAGTCCTAGCAATCCTCGAGATCTATCCCTGAAGATCTCTATGCCAATGACATAAGCTGCCTCACCCATATCAACCATCTGAAAGTTCTTGGTAAGATAGCTTTTAGTTTCATACAGCAGACCAATATCACTACTGGCTAACAAGATATCATCCACATACAGAACCAGAAAAATAAACTTGCTCCCACTGATCTTTAGATATATACACTGAACAACAGTGTTTTCTGTAAATCCAAAAGATGTAATGGTATCATTAAACTTTATATACCATTGCCTGGAAGCTTGTTTAAGTCCGTATATGGATTTCTTTAATTTGCAAGCCAAGTGTTCTTGTTCTTTAATTGCGAACCCTTCAGTTGCTCCATGTAAATATCCTCATCCAAATCTCCATTCAGAAAAGCAATTTTCACATCCCTTTGATGTAACTCCAAATCATAATGAGTTACAAGTGCCATAATGATTCTAAGAGTCTCCTTCTTTGATACTGGAGAGAAGGTTTCTCTATAATCAATGCCTTCCTTTTGAGTGAAACCTTTAGCCACAAGTCTGGCCTTATATCGTTCTATATTGCCTTTAGAGTCGCGCTTGGTCTTAAAGACCCATTTACACCCGACTTTCTTACAGTTAGTAGGCAATTCAACGAGATCCCAGACTTGATTTTGGTCCATAGATTTCAACTCATCATTCATAGCATCAATCCATTTACTAGAATCATTGCATTCTATGGCTTGTGTGAAAATGAAACTGGATCTTTATTAATCCCAATATCATAATCAGATTCCTGTAGATACACCACATAATCATCTGAAATTGCAGATCTTTTTTCCCTTTGAGATCTTCTCAAAGCTGCCGGTTGTGGTGGTTCTACAATATTTTCAATGGCGATATCCTCATGGAGTGGTGAACCAATATCAATATGTTGTTCTGGTATCTCAACTTGATGATCAAGCTGAGGGACAACAATTTCTCTTGAAGGAAAGGTAATTGGGATATTTACCCTTACTACTTCAAGATCTACCTTTCTTGGTTCATCACTCCCACTAAATTCACCATTCTCTAGGAATCTGGCATTACCAGTTTCAACTATTCTTACTACTATGGTTAGGGCAATAAAATTTATATCCCTTAGACTTATCTGGATAACCATGAAATACCCAGATATTGTTTTTAAGTCTATCTTTCTTTCTTGTGGATTATATATTCTAGCCTCTGCTGGACAACCCCAAACATGTAAATGTCTTAAACTAGGTTTCCTACCAGTCCACAACTCGAAAGGAGTTGTTGGGACTGCCTTACTAGGAACCCTGTTTAAGATATACATAGCAGTCTTTAAGGCTTCATTCCACAATGAAATGGGTACATTAGAGAAGCTCATCATGCTCCTAACCATATCCATAAGAGTTCGGTTTCGCCTTTCAGCAACACCTTCTGCTGAGGCGTACCTGGCATTGTGTATTGAGCACAAATACCACGCTTTTCTAGAAATTGGCAAATAGGCCAGGATGTTGTCCTGACTCATCATATCTACCATAAAATTCACCACCTCGATCTGATCTTATGATTTTAACCTTTCTATTTAATTGTCTATCGACTTCTGTAATGAACACCTCAAGGATGTCAACAGCCTGAGACTTTTCATTAATTAGATACACATAACCATAACGTGACAGATCATCTATAAAGGTAATGAAATATCTCTCCCCCGTAAAACATGGAATTGAGAGTGGTCCGCAAATATCTGTATGAATTATTTCAAGGAGTCTTTACTTCTTGTGGCACCTTTCTTAGTGTGTTTAGTTTGCTTTCCTTTTATGCAATCCACACACACATCAAAATCAGTGAAGTCTAGGTTATCCAAAATTCCATTCTTCACTAATCTTATATTCTATCCCTGGAGATATGCCCCAGTCTCCTATGCCACAAGATAGAGGATTTTTCATTTATTAAGCCACGTTTAATACCAACATTCGAATGCAGAGATAATAAAGATTGTGCAAACTCATCATTCAATGAAATTTTATATAAACCATCACATAAAAATTCCATGTCCAACTGGAATTGAATTATACATTAAACTGAGTTTTCCACAACTGAATAAAACAGAATATCCAAAAACATCTAATTTGGATATGACATTAAGTTCCTAGAAATCGAAGGTACATAAAAAGTATCTTCAAGATCCATCTGATGTCCCATCTCCAAGAGTAGTCGATAAGTACCAACATATTCGACCTCCACTTTGAGACGGTTTCCCATAAAGACGAATCTCTCACTTTCCTTCGGTTTCCGAGTTGTAAGGAATCCCTGCAATGAATTAGTTATGTGAGTTGTGGCTCCAGAGTCAATCCACCAAGTATTAGAAGGAACTTCAGTAAGATTTGATTCAAAACATACAAAAGAAAGATTTATACCTTTCTTTTCGAACCAAGCTTTCCTCTTATTGCAGTCCTTCTTCACATGTCCCTTTCTGCCACAGAAGTAGCACTTGACAGTGAAGACCTTTCCATGACCTTGGCTACTTTCCCCATGGTCATGCCCTTTCTTTGATGGAAATCTCTTACCTCTTCCATATTTACCTTTCTTATGGATACCTCCTTGAGTTACTGCCAATACTGAGTTATGCCCTTCTTGCCTCAGTCTCACTTCCTCTTGTACACACATACCAGTTAGCTCATTCAAATTCCACTTATCTTTATGAGTGTTGTAGTGAATCTTAATGGCCCAAACTGAGAAGGAAGTGAGTTAAGGATGAACTGTACCAAGAAGGATTCATCCACTTTCATACCCAGTGATCCTAACTTAGCAGCCTTATCAGTCATATTAGAATGTGTTGTTGAACTCCTCTATTACCATCATATTTCATGGTGGTAAGTTCAGCCATAAGGGTGCCAACTAATGACTTATCTGCAGACTTAAATCGGTCTTAACAGCAGTTAATAGTTCAGATGCATTAGTTGTAGGAGGGAGTGAAGTCTTGATGTTATTGGCTATGGTCATCTTTATGAACATGAGACTGAGTCTATTCGACCTTTCCCAAGCTTTGGCATGGCTGACCTGTTCTGCTGTACTTTCAGCAGTTACTTCATCAGTTTATCAACTATTAGAGCCATGTCTAGGTCCAGAACACCCAGTGTAAACTGTACATGTTCAAACCACTCTGAGAAGTTTGTACCATCCAAGGCTGGAATGCTAGTGGCATGAGTGTGAAGGGAAGTAGGGACGTTCACTGAAACATAATAGGACATTGCTCACATTAGGCCACTTATCAATACAATAACCTTAAATTAATTAAGATGAACTATTGATATCACTTTGATTTCTCCTTTGGGCGAAACCTAAGCATATCTAGTGTTCACTCTTTAGGTGAGAACTTTTATCACCTACGTAGGTCTAATATAATTTATGTCACTTAGATAGTAAGTCATGTTACCTTTGGGTATCCAATTTCACACCACTAAGTTACATAAATTACACTACCCTACCCCGGTTCATAATTATTTGAAAGAGACTTTCCTTTGGGCCAGTCCCAATCTCCTAACTAGAACCGCCATCGAGAAATATTGTCTTTTATGCCACCCTCATTGACAAGTCTTTTAGGTAGTTATATATTCATAGGTTTTAACATAGGTCACTTTGGCAACTACTAAATCAATAAGCCATATGAATACAAAACTAACCAATAATATTCTCTAATCCTTATTTGAGTAAAGTCATAATACCTCAATACATTACTTGACCAAGCATCAATCAATATTAACACAATAACTTAAATGTGTAACATACTTTAATGATTGAACATTAACAAGCATTAGTCGACTACAATGAAGGATTAGTCGACTTGGGTCAAGTCAAGTCGACTACACATTAGGTCCAGTCGACTAGGGCAAAGAAAGATTAGTCGACTATACCCATATATTAGTCGACTATAAATTTTTTACTGGTCGACTACAAAATTTTATTAGTCGACTCCTGTTGGAAGACAACTCTCGGTTAAAAATTAGTCGACTTGGCAAAAATGGTTAGTCGACTATACACTTTACTAGTCGACTAATCCAAAGTACAAGTCGACTCCTGTTAGAAACAGAGAGTTTTCAACTTTCGGGAAAATAAATTAGTCGACTATAAATTCTTGCTAGTCGACTAATAGTCGACGAAACAGTTATTTGAGGCAGTTCCTGTTCCGACGATTTATACCAAAAATTAGGGAAAATTAGGGTTTCTTAATCCTGAATTTTGATCCCTATTAATTGCATAATTAGAGGAGTATGAACATGATATTAGGGTTATGTAATCCTCTATCAATTCCACAATTAAAGATCAAAATTGATTTATTAAACATTAATCAAAACCCTAATTTACCATAATCTTTAATCCAAGATTGTATTGATTCTTAACACGGCTCTGATACCGAATGTTGGAAATACAATAGATTTAATGCGGATAAAATAGGCCATGGATCAAGAATCAAAGAACATCTCAAAATTAGAATGCATAATCAAATAACCCTAATACTCAAATCTCCATACCTGAAGCCATTGAAGAAGATTGGATGAAGTTTGAGAAGAAGACTTTTGATTCCTTCCTTTTGATCCTGCAAACCCTAATGCAATGATCCTCTTTTCTCTGTCTCCTTTTCCTTCACAAAACCTCCAGAAAATCTTTTAGCGATGGGGTATCTCAAAAATGAGCGCAGGTTTTGTATTTCTTTGCAGGAGGAGAAAAGTGGGTCGCACATTTGCAAATAAACCCCTTGAAATAAAACCTTTCCATCATGGTACCCTTTATATTTCAAGAGACTATATAACTATATAAATGTGACTTTAATATGGGCATAATATTATATCAGTTAATTTTAATAGGAATCCAATGTCAATTAACCAAGGTTATTGGTCCATCTTTAATGTGAAATTAACACTAAAAACATAGATCTAGCCAACTCATACTTTCGACCGTCCATTTTGCGTCGCTTGATGGATGGGAAAAAGTATTAAAATCACTTGATTTTTGGTTTATAAATATTTGAAATCATATAGATCAACTTCAAAAGAGTGGATTTTGTATTCGAATGTCGGAGGGTTGAATTTGATGAGAAGGAACCAAACTCAAATTCTTTGGAAGGACACAAGTCTCTCTCTCTCTCTCTCTCTATATATATATATATATATATATATATATATATATATATATATATATATATATATATATATATATATATATATACCCTCAAACGTAATGATGCCACTACAAATGATCATCTTTGAGATGCGAAACAGGCTGGCTCGGGCCCGTCTCGGTCCCGACGTGTCAAGGACCAGGCCGGGGCCCGGGCCGCCTGCCCGGAGACCCGCCCGGGCTGGGCCGGGCCATAACCGAGTCGCCCCGGGTTTTTTTATTAATAAAAAAATTAAAATTGATTTTAAATTTTAAAAAAATTCTAAAAAATTTAACAAATTCACTTGAAAGAGCTTGAGGGAGCTTGAACACTTGAGAGAACTTGCACACTTGAGAATTTAAGAGATCTTTTAGAGAGATTTTGGTGATGAAATGAAGTGGGGAAGAGTGGGAAATATAGAGGGGAAGAAGGTGTTAAAATCATTTTTTTTGCAAAAAAAATAATTTAGACCCAATAAAGTCGTGGCAGGGTATTTGTAAAAAAAAAATTCAGATACCCCGCAACAGTAATACTCTAAGCCAATTATAGTTGTGAGGGGGTATTTGTTAAAAAAAAATTACAAATCCCCCCCCCCCCCCCCCCCCCCCAATTCAGCCAATGGCTCTAAAAAAAGTTGTTGGCCAACCTGGGCTAGGATGGTGCGAACTCGGGCCTGGTTGTGCTGTGGGCCACTATCCTCAAACCCGAGCACGCCCCGCGTTTGGGACGGACCCTGGCCGGGACTGGACCCCGGTTAACCGGGCCAGGACAGGCCCAGGCCAACCCGACCCGTGCCTGTACGGATATGAGGGCCAGCCCGGGCCCGTTGGCATCCCTCTCGCCTAGTCAAGCCCATGCCCTAGAATTTGAAGTGGTCATTCAACCTAATTCTAACTGCATGACAATGAGCCAAACTCGTACGTTTGGAACTTTTTGCAATCTGGGTGTTTTTTTGCAATAAACAGCATTTATGAAGCCAAGATATTAAATTCTCGAATTCAATAATATTACATGAGATTCCTGAAGTGACAAGGGAACAGAGAACATCTGCAAATGTCCACAAACTTGCAATCCCCTCTTTATTCAGAAGCCAACTACTACGCTAAAGCTAGCCTTCCATATATACACACTCACATGTAGCTCATCTCCCCCCACCAACTCTCTCTCTCTCTCTCTCTCTCTCTCTCTCTCTCTCTCTCTCTCTCTTACACACACACATATTCTTCCTCATTCTCCTCTCCTTTCATCTTCTTTCCTCTCGTCTCATCTTCCCTTAGCTTTGCTACACAAAAAATTGGCAATGAGGACTCTTCTTCTCTTTAGCATCACCTCATTGTTGGTGCAAGTTGCTCTGGGCTCAAAGGCTAGGCACTTCAAATGGGAGGTAGGCTACATGTTTTGGTCGCCGGACTGCATCGAGAACGTCATGATCGGGATCAACGGCCAGTTCCCCGGCCCAACGATGCGAGCCAGGCCGGGGGACACCATTGTGGTTGAGCTCAAGAATGGCCTCCACACAGAGGGGCTTGTTATTCACTGGCATGGCATAAGACAGGTGCATATTGCTTGCCAACAAAATGTTGTACCAGCTAGTTTGCTCACGCTCTTAGTGCTTGCATCTCTCTCTCTCTCTCTCTCTCTCTCTCTCTCTCTCTCTCTAAATTAGAATTGCAAGCTTGAGTAAATTTTGATGGTCTTCTCTCAAATTATAATTAATGTTGCATACTTGAGTTAATCTATTTGATGGATCTCTCTCACATGATAATTAATGTTGCATGCTTGAGTAAATTTATTTGATGGATGTGTTGCAGTTTGGGACGCCATGGGCTGATGGAACGGCCTCCATCTCACAGTGTGCAATCAATCCGGGAGAGACTTTGTTTATAGGTTTAAAGTTGACAAGGTAACATCATTGTGTTTTTTAATTAATTTAATTTTATTGTATTGATAAAGTTGGAAGGCCGCAATTGAATTTAGAACTTTCCACAATCACAGTTTAATGCAGTTTCGTGTTTGGTTGTAAGGAAGTGGGCGGAAGTAAAGAAATGAAAAAGTATAATTGCTCACTTTCCTATCTATTCAAACACCGGAAAAAGAAAAAAAAAAAACCATTTTTCTTTTCTCTTTTTATTTACACAATCATTTCCTCACTTTCAAAGTGTCACACTTAATTTTGTGGTCATATAAATCTCATTTATAATAAATTGTAATACAAAACAGTTAATTTTTTGATCATGTAAATCTCACTTGCATTCTCATTACAGTCCATTTTTTATTTTCTTAATTAATTTTATTTTAATATTATTATGTGATCAACCTTTTCACTTCCCACTTCCACATTACCATCCAAACACCAAAAAAGACATAACATTTTTCAAATCACACTTCCAACAACATCCAAACACCAAAAAACTTACTAACCAATTCTCAAGTTCTAAAGAGAATTATTACCACTTCCTCAATTCCTCACTTCCATCCTTAACCAAACAGGCCCTAAATTCTAGATTTTTTTTAACCAAATAAAAAGAAAAAAAACAATATTTTCTTCCCTTCTTTCTCATCCTTTCCACTGGAAAAACCAGCACTTCCTCTTCTTTTCATTTTGACTGAAATTCAGAGTGCTTTGTACACAGACAAACTACAAAGTTAATGAAGCTATGGTTCAAAAAAACCTATAGTTTACAAATCTCTAACTACAAATTGAAGATAACTATAGTTCGAAAAAACTCCAAAAAAATCACTAGTCCTGTAAGCATTACTGCGGGTGTCAACTGTCTGCAGCACTAAAATTCACTCCCCCCACATTCTGCTTCTGCTCCAACTTCTGGTCACGAAACTAAAAACGCGCATTCTTTGATTTGGCCTCCTTACTCACAATGCATGCTTGCTTATCTGCTGTATTTTGAATTTTTGGAGAGTAGCCGGGCACGTATTTCTACCACGGGCACTACGGTATGCAGAGGGCGGCCGGGCTGTACGGATCTCTAATAGTGGATGTGGCCGATGGCGAGAAGGAAGAACCATTCCACTACGATGAGGAGCTCAACTTGGTATTGAGCGACTGGTACCATCAGGACGTGTACACTCTCAGCGTCGGACTCTCCTCCAAACCTTTCCGCTGGATTGGGGAACCACAGGTAAGAATAATCAACCTGGTAGAAATCTCACAGTAATTAGAACAGAGTAATAATAACATACAAAATTTAGCGGGGAAAAAATAAATTCTTATGAGAAAAAAAATAGCCACCAAATAAAAAACCTGCCACATCAGCGTCGACATAGGAAATTCCAATGCCCACAATTTAGCTCCATGTTTTTCTTGGTTTTGATTGAAAAAACGGCGTTAAATTGCAAATTTCCCAACAAGTAGCATGATGCATAATTGTGAAAAAGCTCGAAAAGAAGATGACCAAATCCATAGGACCGGTTACCAACCTGATGTCAACCCTCTAAGTTGGGGCATATCCTTTCGACAAGAAAGCGATGGCCAAGGGAAAAGCCTGCCACGAAATCTTCAGTAGTTAGAGGGCAGAAAAACCTGCAAAGGCTCGGATGAAAAAAGATGTATGATCCATCAGATTAGAAAAGTATAATGCATCAATCAAGGCTCGAAATAACAGAGTCTGGGAGAGTTGAACAACCTACAACTATAATACATCGTTATCACATGTATCAAATGATCGGATATGTTCCATCGGCAATGTAGATGGCACCTGTCTGTAACTATTATCATAGTACATAAAACACTGATTTAATAAAAACTCAGGACGAGAAGACAATCAGACATCCACATGCGCAGAAATTTGAATACATAATTACATTATTTATTTACTAGTACCAAAAGATCAGTTATGCTGCATCGCTAAAATTATAATACATAATTGCATAATTTTATTATTATACATAACCTGAAATTATAATAATTACATTATTTATTCGTATATTAAAAAAATCAGATATGTTGCACGGAGATGCAGATGGCACCTGTTAATTATTATGATTGTACAGAAAACACGGAATTAATCAGAACTCAGGACGAAGAAGACAATCAAGACACACATGCGCAGAAATTTAAAAACATGTGACTGACAAATTCAAGTAATAGGTCGAAACCACAGCAACCAACCTGAAAGGTTTTCCTATGAAATGCTGCCTTTTTTTTTATCTTGCTATTTTATTTGGATTATTGAGCTACTGATTGCCGTGCATTGTGCGCAGAGCATTTTGATTAATGGCAGAGGGCAGTACAATTGTTCTCTTGCAGCCATCAATGGAGTAAACACATGTCATCTAAATAACAGCCAGTGCGCACCTGTGGTGTTCCAAGTTCTTCCAAACACGACGTACAGAGTGAGGATCGCAAGCGTCACCTCCTTGGCTTCTCTCAACTTGGCCATTGGGGTAAGCATATTATCATACAAAAAATTTCACCATCGCCACCGCCAGGGCCCCCAGCTTAACCAAAGTGCATTCCTACACATCCATTAACATCATCAATTCAAGTTCATGCTAACCTACCAAATGTAAGATAAAACTATAAGATCCATCAGAACTTTTTGTTAGAAAACAACCAACCTTTGATGGCCACATATTATAAGATAGTTCAAGAACATAAGATAGATCATATGAAGCCCAGCAGGTACTATGCAACTCAAAGTATAATATTTAACTGATCTATATGTTAGTGTATCGCATTATATAACACAACAGCATGCTAATATAGTACAATTGAAGCTTCATGGAACAGTGGTGTGCTTTTGAGTTGTATAAATGGTCCCTCGTTGGAAGAAAGACTACTAGGCTATCCATAATACAATACTAGTGGGCAACTTTATATCTATACAACCACCATCTTTTCTAGGTCCTACAAAACAAATTCCTTCAATTAATCACCCATCTATCTCATCTGAATATAATAATAACAAATAAATAACTAAACATTTTATCCAAGTATTAGAACACTCAAAAAGCTAGAGCACTCAGGTCATCTTTAGAGGAAATCAGCTAAAGTGACCAAGAAGCAGCCCAACGGTAGATAAGAACACTGGACATAAGTTGGCTTGTGCAGTAGTGGAGCCCCACTTTCTCGTCTCACTAAGAAATTGGAGCTCCTATAGACCTAGATACATAGAGACTTGGTCTTTGTGTACTTCTGTGACTGAGAACTAAAAAAAACCAAAATTACGAGGTAGAAAAAACATCTAAAGAAGACTCATACACCAATTATTCATTTAAGTTTCATATATCATGTACTTCTAAAGAAAGAAATGAATTTCACATAGATACTGAAGTATAACTATCATTTAAACTTACCTCTTTGATGTATCATTTTGCTAAAATACAATTTGGTTTATAAATGTATTGCTTATAATATACAAATTGTGAATATTTCAAGGGCAACAAATTATTCAATTAAGTTACTTGACTACTACAGATGAAGCAGTTTTGTTAATATTTTCTTAAATGGTGTACCTAGTAAGCATCACCTATTTTTAATTCCTTTACAATTTGAAAAGACTAAATTATATGTTAATATAATAGAGAAGAACTTCCAGAATTAAAATTTGTATAGTAAATTATCCAAGAAGACACCAAGTGGGTACTATAAGCTTTTGCCGAGAAGTTTCTCTATAAAATGTGTCCAATGATTCCCATACCACAACACAATGCAAAAAATCATGTCAACAAAAGATTGTGGCTAGACTACCTTTTTTTTTGTTCATCCTGCGTATAAGAGCAAAACTGCTTCTTTGATAATCCAAAAGTGAAAAATCAATGAATTGTCAGACTAACCATCGATAGTTTTAATAATTAAAGAAAATAAATGTCAACTAAGAAATGGAGAGAAGAAGACAGTATACAATTTGAGAAGACTAATTATATGTTAATACAATACATCAGAACAACTAATCTAATAAGTAATTGATAATAGTTAACCATGGGAAAAAGAAAAAAAAAAAAAAGGTTTCTCTGTTGGAAATGTAATGGAAAAGGTATTAATTGTAAAACAAGTCTCTTGATCACATAATTAGTTCAATGTTATGCTTACTGCCCCTATTAGTAAAATGGTATGCTTACTTCCCATACAGGGTTGAGGAACCAGCTTGATTTGGGCAATTTGTCAACACTATGCACAAATGCCTACATCAATTTTCATTTCTCATTATTTAGTTTGTACAAATTTAACGTAGTCAAAGGCAGAAAATAAAGATCCTTGCACACTTAGGTTCTTGTAGAATTGTTGGTGTTTCTTGCTTGGATAATAAAAAATAACTGAGCTTACATTCTCATCACAGAATCACAAGATGACATTGGTAGAAGCAGATGGAAACTATGTGAAACCATTCACTGTGAGCGACATGGACATCTACTCCGGCGAGAGCTACTCTGTTCTGATCACTACGAACCAGGACCCATCATCAAACTACTGGATCTCCGTAGGTGTTAGAGGCAGGCTTCCTAAAACACAACCTGCTCTTGCCATCTTGAACTATCAGCCCAACTCCCCAGTGAAGTCACCTTTATCTGCACCTCCAGTTACCCCCACATGGAATGACTACGCCCATAGCAAATCTTTCTCCTATAGTATCTTCTCCAGGCAAGGCACACTGCAACCCCCAACCAATTATCATCGACGGATTGTCCTACTCAATACCCAGAACAAGATTGATGGGTATATTAAATGGTCAATCAACAACATCTCATTGGTCTTGCCGCCCACTCCTTATCTTAGCTCCATGAAGTATGGCTTAAAGAGTGCATTTAATGCCGAAAAACCACCTGAGAACTTCCCCAGAAACTGTGATGTAATGAGACCGCCAATGAATCCCAACTCAACGCAAGGCAGTAATGTGTATCAATTTACATTCAACAGCACAGTTGATGTGATCCTTCAGAATGCAAATGCACTTGCCGATAACGTGAGTGAGATACACCCATGGCATCTGCATGGGCACGACTTCTGGGTATTAGGCTATGGAGACGGAAGATTCACCAAGAAGGATGTCGCAAAGTTTAATCTAAAGAATCCACCATTGAGGAACACAGTGGTGATATTCCCCTATGGATGGACAGCAATAAGATTTGTGGCAGACAATCCAGGAGTATGGGCATTTCATTGTCACATAGAGCCACATTTACATATGGGAATGGGTGTAATCTTCTCTGAAGGGGTTGAATATGTCAGAAATATGCCAAATGAGGCATTGGGATGTGGTCTGACAGGAAAAATGTTAATGAACCACCACCGACCATAGGGGTTGAACTTCTTCTGGTTTCTACATCCGTTTCCAGATTCTCAGAGGCTACATCATTAATTTTGTATCCACATGAATATTGAGTATTTCAGTAATTTTTTTTACAAGGAGTGAATTTCATCTGATATAATACATTATGAATGATGTGAATGTGTGCATATTTGTACACAAAGTGCATTAAAGCATTGAGAAAGAAATGCAGTTCATCTTCCAATCATCCTATGATCAACTATTCTTTAACAATGATAAAATATCAATATATAACAAATTACTTTTCCCAAAACTGACCTGCACAAATAGAGGGCGCGAGACATCAAAAAAATTCACAAGACATAGGATCTTCATGAGGGATCTTTGTGGTGATCAAACTCAGATCTGCACAATGTAATTGTAAACAAATATAAAGGAATAGGTAATTTGGAAATCATTTATTCAGCAATTACCTCTAGATTAACAAAACGTGGGCAATTCTTGGCATTATAACTGTTCCCAACTGATTCCTGCAAGTATTAACTGAAATACAGAGCAACAACCAGATGAAGCACTTAGAGACATCAATGTGACATCTTACTTCTCATATGGTGCTTCGGTTTGCTACAGGAAAGGCCACAGTTGGATCAGCTCTGTAACTTGAAGTAAAGGATCCAAATTGAAAGAGTTTAATGTGTTCCTATTTCCTGGTATGCACCACTACCATGATACCACTTTCATATTAACTTGAATAGTTCTCATCACCAAAGCCTATTATCAAAAACAGCACATAAATGCTAGTCCTTCGCAATTGTGAATCTCCCAGCATAGTCATCAACAACCTCCTCAAATGCCCTGTATCCCCAAAAACTTGTGAGCCTTTTTGCATCCACTGTGTCAATCTCCTGTACAGATCAACAATGGCTCTTTCTCTTACTTCATCAACTTGGAAAAATTGACCGGGGCATTCAAGTAGTTCCTTGACACACCTCAGCAAGTAACCACTAACCCTGCCTTTCATCTGGCATAAGAAATCAGCCAGAGTATCTTCACAAACAAATAACAGTAGTGCTATATCCTCAAGAATATCAAACAAATCAAATACAAGACAAGCCCCATTAATTGGCCAGGCAAGACAACCTAGGCTATTTTTGGCCATCTCTCTTGATCGAAAGATTTCACCTGTAGTGGCATAGTGAAGCAGCAGCTCACATCCCCTTTCATCCAGATAACTGGATATCATCAATATGCCTAAAGAAATTCGTAAGAGCAGTAGATTTGGCTACACCTTAGCATTATGCTCGCCTTGAGTAGCTTCAGTTGATATCGAGTGATGACAGCTCTATTGCATACCTTAACACACGAACCATCAAATTCTTTAAGTCATACCCCAAGTGCCAATGCACTATCATTTGCTGCCAAATGTGATTATTCACAATGGTTAACCTTGGATAATCTGAGTTTCCTACCACGACTGTGTCTTTTTCTCACAGGTATCACAACTGGAGAACTGTTCCTTGCTAAACTTGCCCGTTATCGTGCTCCATGACCCTGATGTTTTCTGTATATGGTCAAAAAGAAGATCAGAGCAGGTTTTGTCAAGTGGATTTAAGACCCATGAAAGGTAAAGAGCTGCAGCCTTATGCAGGTCCTAAACATTTTCTGTGTCAGCTTCAGCTGCACCATATATAGAGCTTTTGATAAGCAAGAATCTTGAGAATCTTTCCATGGAAGATTAAATAATGGCAAAATAGAACCAAGCAGGAACCCATCAACATAGACCTGCAATATTACAGTAAACAAATGATGTGGGTATTATGTCACATAGCAACACAAAAGAGAAATTACGAACAGCATGGAAAATAATCAGATATATTGCACGAACCAGGTTGAATTATTATTGACTGCATTCTCCGTTGCTCCATGCCAAAAAATGCCAGAGGAAGCAACAGAATCCTGCTGATTGGAATATTTTGATGTGGGAGTAGCATCTGTACCAATATGACAAACAAGATCCAGAAAAGTCTCGCATGAGATGGGTCCAGTTAATATATAGAGAAATGCACAATGTTTCTTCGGAAAATATGCATAGGAAGTTGGAAACTTCAGTCCCATTTCCATGGATACACCGCACGGCATTGGCTTGGAAAACACATCTAATACTGAAGCAATAAGTGTAATGTGAAAGTTCAATACAGAAGCCAGACCCCCGTGCAAAAAGTAGCCATAATAAGTAGCAATAAACATGATAACAATTACAATCAGGAATATCAAATTCTTTGCCATGTTAGCGTGTGGAAAATTGGAGTTCATCATCACTGTTGTCATGCATAGTAATTCGATACTGTCAGGTTATTTGGCTTCAGAAGATTTAATTGTTACATGAAGTGTTTCAAACATAGAAAACCAACAGGATCAAACTGGTTTTTGAGGATAACTTGAAGACTTAATTTACTCCCCTGAAGGAGTATTAGTGTCAAAGAAATGATTATCTCAGGAGAATGTTGACATATCTATGTCACGTTCCAACGATTTAGAGTTATTAAATCTTAGGAATGCGACTAATCATATTCAATTATTTAGAATCCATCAAATATCTCCCTGTTTAAATACATGCTAGTAATAAAATTTGAATCTATGAATGACAAGTATCATGTAATTACTTGATTATCACAAGAAACACGATAAGTTTTGCTTTTATTAGTTAATTTATCAAGCATTAAAATGAACCCATTTGAAGCATTATATCCCCGTTTTAAATATCGGCTGAGTCAGCCGAGATTTCGGCCGATATCTCATTTTTTACCTGCTACCGATACGATATGGGGAAATCGTTCACCCATATCGTTCGCAGCAAAAAATGGCCGATATTTGAAATATTGGCCGATAAATTGCCCGATATGAGTCAGCGCAAAATCGGCCGATATGCATTTATTTTAATTCGATTCGTTTTTTTGAACCCATCAGCATTGAACCCAAACTCAACCCATCACCCAACTATATAAGTGTTGTTTGCATCGTTATCGAGCCCTAATTTTTCTCCTCCGTAAATTGACGGCAACACTTGATTTCCAGATAAGTAGATTATACAACTTCTAATCTTATATTTTTCAATTCCATGAAATAACTTATTTATTGCACGACCCACGACTGCGTCCAACTGTACATTTTTTTTTACCGTCTTTGCATGCATATTACATCATTTTTATTTCGTAGATGATATCTATAACACTAAACCAATTTTTAGTTATTAATATTTCATTCTATATAGCATGGTTCAAAGTCGCGGTCGATCGGTCTCGATCGCGGGTCTCGGCGAGCACTGAGACGGATCAGTCTAGGCGACTCGGATCGATCTCGGGCGGTATGCGCAAAACGCTACATAGAAAGCTCAAAAATTCTGAAAAAATCACGATAAATCATAAAAAAATATAGACATTGAAATTCATGTATCACATATCCAAAACAAATTTTAATTGAGAGAGTGATTGAAGAAATATGGGATTTTTGGGGTAAATTAGAAATATGAAAGATTTGAGGGGTAAATATGAGAAAAATCCAAAAAAAGAAAAAAAAAGACTAGAAAAGATAAGAGACCCTCTCTCTCTCTCGCTGGCTCTCCCCTCTCTCCCCTCTTCCTCTCTTTGGCTCGATCTCTCTCTCTCTCAATCTCTCCCTCACCCGATCTCTCCCTCACCCGATCTCTCTGCCGATCTCTCCCTCTCCCTCTCTAGCTCTCCCCTCACCCGATCTCTCTCAATCTCTCCCTCTCTCCTCACTCGATCTCCCTCACCCTCACCTCTCTCTCCCCCTCTCCCTCACTCACTCGGGGGCTCACGGCGAAGGTGAGGGGGTGTCACGGTGAAGGCAAAGGCGGGGCTCACAATGACAGCGATAGGTTCGTTTTTTTTCTTTTAACGAGTCTCGAGCAGGGGGTGAACAGTCGGCCCGACTCGGGACCGACTCGGCGACGACTCGGTCGAGTCGTCTCCAGTCATATCGGGACCGGCCAATTTGGCCGAGTTGTCACCGAGTTGGCCCCGAGTTGAGTCGATACAACCCAAATGTGTGATTCGGGTATCGGACTCGTCTCGGCACCCGCCGAGTCATATCCCACTCGGTTGAGTCTTCGGACCATGAAATATAGTGTCCGATATGAACGCTCGATATGCGCGCGTATCCCCGATATGTCTTCTAATATCCGATATGAAAAACCTCCATCCGATATGATCCTGATATCCGATATTTAGAACCTTGCATTATATATTTATATGGAAGGAAATTAAGTCACAAATTTGGTATGCACAATTATTATATTTCTTACGTTGACTTATATGCTACAAACACAACTAAGTACATGATACTTACTCATATTTTTATCTTCTATTATTTGCTCTGTTCACAATCATGTATGACGTAGGGATAAATTTGATGGATTCTGATTATCGAGTATGACGCACTGCTAAGATTTAACAACCTGAAATCTGGGTTGTGATAATCTGAGCATGAGAAAGTTCAACCAATTGTACTTGTTTTGGTTCAAAAGATCATGAAGAAGTGATACGATCATTATAATGTGAGTGGTAATGGAGTAGCTGGGCAATAACAAACTAAAAATGGTCGTAGGAAATTAGAAGAGAATGCTTCGTCTTAATTGTGAAGTCTCATGGTGTTAGGTGCACGCTTACCAGACAGGGCACATAAGTGGGATATGAGAAGTAATATGGGTACAGGAATTGTAGTCCCAAAAATATAGAAAAAGTGTGTATCTATAAGAAATCACCTAGAGGAGAGATGAATATGTGATGGCTAAAAAAACTATGGCAAATAATGTGGAATTAAAACAACTAATACTATCTAGCAATACAATGAGCAAAGAAGCAACCCACACAATCAAAACAATAAATCACAAGATATATCTAGTATATGATGATTAAGACAATATAGAAGCATGCAAGATATTAAAGGAATGAATTGAGTAGAGAAATAGAGAAAAGGCACTCGTAAATACAAGAATATGTTTCAAGGTTTGAGCCACTGCCCCACGTTCCTGGCTTCACCGCAATGAAAGATTTTCACTATTCTTTGATCCGCAAGATCATCAACTCTACACGTTCCCGCAAGAACAACCAGACCCGCAAGTCCTCTCACTCGGTGTCGCAACACCTACAATCACGAACCTGCAAGCTCGTTTAAGGCCACAACTTCTACAATTCTTGAATACAAGAAGGGATGTGATCTCTCTTAAATCACCAAATAGCTCAAAATGCGATCCTACAACCAATGTGGGGAATTTGAAGCTCAGAGATTGTGTATGTGAGTAAAGCTTTGAAGTATTTAGATTGAAGACACAAATCTTGAAAACTTGTATTTGAAATTTTGGCTCAAGATTGATTTCTTTTGAAAAATCTTTAATAAAACTCTTGAAAATTTTGAACAAAATACTTGATTAATATTCCTAGGATTTTTCTACAATTCTCCTATTTATAGAGGGTCAAAATAGTAGAGAGAACCCCAAATAACCGTATAGATTAACCCAGACAGATTTTAAAATATAACCATTGGGGTTAATCAGGCTTTAATCAGCCTGTCGGTCGACCGGCCGGTCGACTACCAACGTCATATTTCTGACCGTTGGGGATAAGATCGACCAGCGGCCGATCGAATCCAATAGAGGACTCTGATGTCTTAGTCGGTCTACCTATGTTGACAAACAGATTGCACTACCCTTACACGTTAGGATTTTGCCTTGTTTCTCTAGAGGAGATGATGGTCAAAGAAAATCCAATTGAGTTGGAGAAGACGATGACTTGAAGCAGAAGAAACAATCAAGGTGAAGCAGTTTCCTTTTCAGGCGATTGCAAGTTTTCTTTTCAGGAGGAGTATGAATAGGATTCAATTCTTATTCAATGAAGATTTGTTTTTAAAGATTAAAGGGTCTAGAATCCTTCTAGATCCAGGAGATCAACTCCTAATAGGATTGATCAAGATTCTTCAAGCATCCAATGTCCAAGATCATCTCATAGTCCAAATAGGAGTGTATTAAAATCGTATAAATAAAAGATTGTAACCTAGGATTTAGGTGAAGCAGAAAGAGCAGAAGAAAGTTGTGGTGAACAATGTAAGACACTAAAAGGCCAAAAAGTCACTAAAAAAGCCAAGAAAGAGAGGAGCAAGGTGAATGTGCATAAAAAGAAGGTATACTCTTTAATTTAGGCGTAGATTCAAGGCGAAGATAAATACTCTCGTGTTATCAAGAGAAAGGTTAGATCTCTTTGTATCAAGTTTATTAATAAAACTCTCTCAAATTCTCTCCCCGTAGACGTAGGCCAAGTTTGAACCGAACCACATTAAATTGTGTTTTTATATCTTTTAATATTCATCTTGTGTGCTCGAGGTAATCGATCTCATGGCTCCGTATCTCCCAACTATTGATATCATAATAAGTATGGTATCTCGGGTATGCACGCAACAACTGGTATCGGAGTATATCAATTTCGGTCACAACAAATGGTATCGGAGCTGATCGTGTTCATTCAAGACTCGAGTGCTCTAAATGAAGAAGATGTCGAGTCGATGGAGTTCGGCGGAGGCATCAAGATAAAGAAGACAACAAGAAAAGTTCAGATTTGTTCTAGATAAAGATCGATGACTTTGGAGTATATTGATCAAGGTCGAGTCATCAAGGCTCAATAATGCTCAGATATGAACACAGTGACGCGGAGGTGATGATTGGATCATCGCCAATGACGGACGGTAAGACGAGCTCGACGAGCTCACGGAGGCATCGCACAAGGCATCCCATGGAGGCTTGCTGCGGCAACAAGTCGAAGGAAAAAAACAACGGAGAGTGACGAAGACGATCAATGGACGAGATTGATCGGAAGGTAAATCGTGCAATCGTAGTCGGATTCAGACGATCAAGATGTCAAACCTTATGTTTTTGACATTCTGAATGCAATGGTGGGTGCAGATCGAGGACATTCCAAGGTTTGGCGCAGATTCTGTACAGTTCAGTAAAGGAATCGACGGAAATCAAGGTCAAAGTTACAACGGACTAGCCGTGACACGGTGAGATTATTGAGGCATTGGTGGATCTATCAGGTTTGAAGATCATAGATCTGATAAACATCAATGCAATGGTGGATGACAGCCCTAATTGATGGAAAAAAAGACCATAGCAGTGTGTGACGGGAAGGCCCAGTAAGACCATGACAGTTATGTGAAGACGGTAAGTCTCAAGGTTAAAACATCGATGAAAGGTGGACCATCACCACGTGATCGATGGAAGACCATGGCACGACAAGCCCTTGATAATATTCGTGTAAAGTTAGTAAGACCAAGGCAGAATTAGAGGCGGATTGCCCCAAGACCGGCAGGGCCCCATGGCCGAGAAGGCGTCACAAAGCAAAATTTACTAATGGCGGTAGTGAAGCAATGCAAGCTAAGAAAAAGAAACTAGGTCAAGGAGTTTCAATGAAAAGCTTGAAGAAAGCTCACTTCGAGGTGGAACTTTAAAGAAAATTACAACGGGTGTAAGTGTTGCAGGACGACTAAAAAAAGGGTGCATTCAGGTAAGGCCCGAGATGGCCCAAGGCATGGCGGTGAACCCGCCAAAGGCCCGGGGAGAGGAGGCAAGGTTTAAGGATTCACGACATGTTACAACCAAGGAAAGAATTAAGATAGTAATCCAAAATCTCAAGTTGTTTTGCTAAAAGCTTGAAAAGCAAGTCAAGGTGGAGATTGTTAGGATTTTGCCTTATTTTTCAAGTAGAGATGATGGTCCAAGAAAATCCAATTGAGTTGGAGAAGATGGCTTGAAGCAGAAGAAGAAAATCAAGGTGAAACAGTTTCCTTTTCAGGAGGAGTATGAATAGGATTCAATTCCTATTCAATGAAGATTTGTTTCTAAAGATTAAAAGATCTAGAATCCTTCTAGATCAGGAGATCAACTCCTAATAGGATTGATCAAGATTCTTCAAGCATCCAAAGGCCAAGATCATCTCATGTCCAAATAGGAGTTGTATTGTTAAATCCTATAAATAAAGAATTGTAACCTAGGATTTAGATGGAGCAGAAGAAAGTTATGGCGAACAACAATGTAAGGCACTAAAAGCCAAAAAGGCCCTAAAAAGTCAAAAGAGAGGAGCAAGATGAAGGTGCATAGAGAGAGGTATACTCTTGTATCTACGCGTAGATTCAAGGGGAAGGTGAATATTCTTGTGTCATCAAGAGGAATGATAGATCTCTTTGTATCAAATTTATAATAAAGCTCTCTCAAGTTCTGTCCCTGTGGACGTGAGCCAAGTTCCAAACCACGTTAAATTGAATGTTATTTATATCTTTTAATATTCATCTTGTGTGCTCGAGGTAATGATCTCATGGCGTGCTTGAGATCGTCGGTGTGGATCTTCGTATCTCCCAACTATTGGTATCATAGTATGTATCCCGGGTTATGCACGCAACAACTGGTATTGGAGTATATCAATTTCGTTACAATACACGATCGACCGGGTGGTCGACCAAAATGCACAAGCAACACTTGTGCATGTCCGTGCAAAACGGTTGACCGCTCGGTCGACCTACAGAGCAAACAGCTCTGCAAGTCGGTCGACCAGCAAAGGGCCAAAATTGATATAAGGGAATGTTTTGATATACTCTTTGATTTTTCACTAAAATAGTTTGAAATCTCTTTACAAAACAAAGTTCATATATATTTTTGAAGCTCAAATAAGTGTGATCCTAGATCAACACAAAGAAGATAGTTTGAACTTGTTTTTGTAAATATTGAAATTTCTTTTCAAAAACATAAATCAAACAATCTAAACTATCAAAATCCTTTTCAAGAATTTAGAAACAAAACACAATAAATCTCTTGTGTGTGTGAATCTCTTGAGCAATCCAAACCTCTAAATATTTTGACAAAATAAATCTTACATTGTACAATAAAGAAAAATAATATCTTCTCAATTGCTGCAATCTTGCAACTCTCTTGAGCTTGACTCTAACCTTGAGTACTTTGTATGTTTTTGATGCTTGAGCTCTTGGATTATTTTGTTGTTAGCTTCAAAACTTGTGAGTCTTTTGGAGAAGTTAAACATAACTAAAGCAATCTTTTTTAAATGGGTAACTTATAAACAAACAAAAATCATTGGTACTAATAACTTCATGAGATTATTATCAAAATTAGGGTGAAGGGCTTTTGGGCCAACAATATATACATAAATGTATGCATGAATATGTGTGTGTAAATATCCTCAATTCCATATATGTCAAAATTAATCTTGCAACAAGCTTTAAGCCAATTTAGAAATTTCTATAGATAGTTGCAAGAACTAGTATTATAAAAAAATAAACTATGTGACTTGAAAACAGAGAAAATATTCAATGTAATGCTTATTTAAAATATTTTTTAATATTATACACCATGGTTTAACATCTCGGTATTAGTATTAGTATAGGCCAATGATTTTAATATTAATATCATCAACATCGGCTATCAATGTCAGCAATATTTGCCTCATAATCGTCAAAATTATTGGGTTAATATTGTATTAAATACCTTAAAACCCCATATGATATTGTTGATATATATCACAATCAACTAACATTTGAAACCATTTTAAACGCGCACACATATTTTCAATACATGTTTTTAGTCAATAATTTTTAATGAAAACTATATTTGAAATTAATGCAAATAACTATTCAAGAATTTTCTCATCTGAATTGTTCAAAGATTTTTCCTTCTATTAATGATGACTAATTCTAGATATTTCTTTTGAGTTTCAAACAACAAAAGTTAGTGTCATATGAGTTCCTGGAAAGTGTTACACAAGTTTCCCTCTTCTTTTTCAAACATGTTAAGGCATTAGTGACAATAACTAGTTTCCCTGGCACGAGTGCCCCACCCATTAGTAAAGTGTCCAGTAACTTAGGTGAAAGAGCTAGCAGTCAAGAATGGAAAATGAAGATAGAACTGAGTGGTTGTGATGCATGGAGTCATTGATGTTATTTCCTAACATGCATGAGGAAGATAATGGCCGATTCTGATGATTGAAAATGGCAGGACTGAAATGGAATTATATAAGGAGTCTAGGCTCGAAAAGAATGGCTGGAGACTAAAGTTTGTTTCTAACATGCGGAAGTATGAATTACGTACAGTACCCTCTTTATATGTAGTGTTTATAAAATATAGAGTTGAGAATTTTTGTGTCTTCCCCGATTGAAGAAAGACAGAGAAAAATATTGTATTATATAGAAAGTGTAATAAAAAAGGAAGGTCTTACATCTTTGGAATGGGAAGATTTTTCTGTACAAATTAGTCTAATAATAAAAATTGTGCTAACAAATGGAATCCTATAAAATGAAAACAACTAAATAGGCTAATTTTAAAATGTGTAAAATATGTGGAAGAATCCTGCCAGCATGCTGACAATGTGTAAAATGTGTAGAAGAATCCAGTTGGTCCATTATGTACGTTAATACTCCCCGTCAAGTTGGAGTGGTGGATATCGATGACACCCAACTTACTTCGTAAACTTATCAGCTCCAAGCGGTTTTGTCAAAATATCGCAAGTGATCACATGAATGGATAATTATGGAGAAATAAATTTAGATGTAATCTTTTCACGCACAAAATGACAATCTAATTCAATGTGTTTTGCGCGTTCATGAAAAAAAGGATTTTTTGCTATAGAATAACAGCCTTGTTATCACAATAAACGGGCATTGGTTCAGGGTGTGTTATACCTAAATCCAGTAAGATGTATTTGAGCCATTGTAGCTCAGATGATAGTGCTGCTAAGGCATGATATTCAGCCTCTGCTGAGAATGAGAAATAGTAGGTTGTTTTTAGATATTCCTGATATTGGACTATTGCCAAGCATTGTGAAATAACTTGTAGTAGAACGTCGTGTGACATGACTTCTTGCCCAATTTGAATCCGGGTATCCATAGAGTGGAGAGTGGTGGAAGATGGAAGAAAGATTCCACTGTCAATTGTACCTTGATGTATATCAAGATGACTATTCTTGATATTGCATGAATTAACTTTAAGTTATTAACTGCAAATTGTATGTTAGGACGGGTGACAGTGAGATAAGTAGGCAACCAATAAGCCAACGACAAATGGTTGCATCCGAAATTGGTCTCCAGTAGTAGGAAGAAATGAATGTTCGTTATATGAAAATAGTGAGATACGTGCACCTGTCATGTCTGTATCTTGTAAATGTCTAAAATATATTTCATGACAGAAAAATATACCTTTAAAGGAGCGAGAGACCTCAATGCCTAGAAAATATCTTAGATCACCCAGATCTTTGATAGAGAAAGTCTTGTGTAAATATTGTTTGAGGTTGGATATAGCAACAACATCATTACCAATTATAATGATATCATCGACATACACTAGATCAAACAAGTATATTACCTTGTTTGTAGGTAAAGAGACTATAGTCGGCAAGAGATGAACAAACCGTGGGAGATTAGACTAGTCAAAAATTTTGAGAACCATTGCCCAGAAGCTTGTTTAAGACCATATAAGAATTTATGTAATTACACACCTTAGTCCCCCCTTACAAGAAAAACCTGGTAGTAATTTCATATAGATTTCCTCATCAAGCCCTTGGAGAAAAGGCATTATTCACATCAAGTTGGAGTGAACCCTTAATGGCTGCAATAGAGAGAAGAAGACGAACAATTACTAATTTTGCAACTGGAGCAAATGTATCACGATAGCCGATACCTTCCATTTGTGTGTAGCTTTTACTACTCAACGATTTGTATCGCTCAATTGTACCATCTGAATTGTATTTTATCTCAAATCCATTTACAGCCTATTGGTGTTTTCCAATAGAAAGATCAGTAAGAGTCCAAGTATTATTTTGGACAAGAGCATGATTTCGGTGGACAGCGACTTTCCAGACCGAAGATTTCATAGCTTTGGTGAATGTTTTGGTTCTTCTTGTGTAATGATTTTTGTGATGAACACTTGATGTTTGATAAACAATTTATTGAACTGCAAATAAGAGGAGAGAGGGTGAGAGTACTGGAGAAGTTGTCGAGCAATAGTAGTCACGCAATTTGAATGGAGCTTGTTTGATACGTGTCGTTCGTGTTGGCCAAAGCCATTAGCCCGATATTTTGATGATAACAAAACCATATTAGTTATGAGTTAACAATCTGTTTAAAAGGATTTCAGGTTTAAAACAAGTTGATTTGACGGCTCCAAAATTAAGAATCACAAGTTTGGACGCCGCTAAAGATTTGCAATTCCCAAGCCAAGCACGGTAGAAAGCTTCGGATCAAGACATTGAGAAAAGATCAAAGATTTATATTTATTTTTCTTTTTAGACATTTTGTCAAAACCTAGATGATAGAAGTAGATTATTGGGATGTCACTCACCCACACTTAGTTGTGCTTCATGACTTAAAAAGAATACTTATTTTAGAATATTTTTGTCAAAACTAAGTTTGGAAATTAGTTTAGGAATACCATGTTTTGGAAAAACAATTTTAGAGAAACAAGTTATTAAGGTTTTTTATCAAAATGATTTAACATGTTTGAGTATTGATCTATGATCATACTCTTAAGTGTAGTAGGACTAAAAACATTATTTACAAAGTCCTTAAACAAAAAGATCAGAGCCTAACCCTAACTTTGGTTTAACCACCTTAGGGAGATCCATACATTTGGCTATATCTTTTTGTTACATTTATATTTGTTGTGCATTCATTTTGTATTCATGGCATCCCTTGACTGTTCTAGCATCAAGTCACCACCTAAGTTTGATGGCTGAACTTCCCTATTTGGAAGGTCAAGATGAACCTCTTTCTAAAGTCCCTAGGTGTTAGAGTAGTTAGGGCCATAACAAAAGAATTATAGAACCTCTCCGATGAGAGTTCATGGTCCGAGGACCCTCCAAGACCGGGCACTTGTCAGTGCTTCTGTTTGTTGGGTCGACGGGCGGGCCGACCGTTTTCCCAACGGTCAAAAATATGACCGTTGACGGTCGACCGCGGGTCGACCGGCAGTTGTCAGAAAAAGTCTGACAGACTCCAACAGCTCTATTTTCTGACAGATTTTTGTTGGGAATCTCACCCCAACGATTTCTCTGGGGTTACCTAGTCTTTCATCCCTTATAAATAGGTGTGTCATTTCAACATGATAAGACAAGATTTACATTCAATATTTACAAAGTTTCAAAAGCCTCTTAGAAAAGATTTCAAAGCCAAAATTTCCAAACGCCTACTGAAGCTAATCCTCTACTTCACTCTAGTCTTTGCACTTCACAATCCAAAGTTCTACTTCTACATATTGGTTATAGGATTGTGCTAAGTGAGCTATTTGTGATCAAGTGTGATCATCTTTCTTCTTGAGCGAAGTTGTAGAGGCATCGGCCTCAAGCGAGCTAGTGTGCTCCAAGTGGTGTTGCGGCATCACGAGAGATAGGACAAGTGTGTCCTTGTATTGGAGATCCAGTGGGATCAACAATAGTGAAAATCCTTCAAGTGTGAAGGCGGGGACATAGAGCGTGGCTCGAAACTCGAAAAAATTATATATGTTTGCGTTTGCTCAATTTTCTCTAAACTAAACTCTCTTTAATTCTTGCACTATTTATTGTCTTTTATTGCAAGTCCTTTTTAGTTGAGCTAATTGTTAAGTAGAATTTTTAATTCCGCATTATGCCATTATTCATATAGCCATCACCTATTCACCCCCCCTCTAGGTGATTTCAATTGGTATCAGAGCATTGATGACATGCTCACGCGTTTCACCAAGATTACTAATGACTTGTCTTCTTTAGGTGACGCAATTGATAATGACCAAAAGATAAGGAAGGATTAGAGCTCTCCCAAACCATGGGAAGTAAAGGCAACCACCCTCAAAGAGCTCAACGATAGGGAGGAGATAGACTTCTCCGGCTTCATCGGAAATCTCAAAACACATGAGATGGAGATGAAAGTAAGAGAAGAAAGGGAGGCGCCAAAGAAGAAAGCACTCGCCTTCAAAGCCACTCCAACCATCCATGACGAGGAAGACTCATCGGAAGATTGTGATGAGGACTTTGTCATGCTCATCCGGAAGGTGGGCAAGATGTTTTACAAGAAAGGGAGGCAAAGCCACTTTCGAAGAGGGAAACCTCAAGGAAGATTTGAAAGGAAAAGAGAGAAGAACCCGGTCCTTGCTTCCATTGCAAGAAGATCGGACATCTCATTGCCGATTGCCCCCGCACTCCAAGCTACCACCTCCAAGAACGGCCCTAAAAAGAAGAAGGCAATGTGTGGCTACATGGGACGACACGGAGTCGGAATCCGAAGAGGAGAACGACGCCGCACACATGTGTTTCATGGCACATGGAGACGATGCATCTAAGGTAAACCTCGAAAACCATAGAAGATGATGAATGACTATGGATGAACTTGCACAATTTTTTGAGGAACTTCAACATAGATATGAGATTTCGCAATCTCAAAATAAGAAATTAAAAAGAGAAAATGATACTTTGAAAATAAAATTGATATTGTTGTGAAAGAAAGGATGATTTAGCTAATGCTTTTGAGAAATTAAAAATTGATTTTGATAAATATAAAATATCCACTAAAGGAAAAACTCTATTTCATGTAACAAAAATGAATTTTTGGAAATTCAAAAACGGTTGATGTTCTAGATTCAACTCTTAAAAAATGTGCTTTTGATTTAAACAAGTTTGCATCTAGGTTTCCCAAAGGAGTAACCCAAGGGAAACACACTCACCATCAACATGCACGGAAACATGCACACACACATAAACATGCATTCATGTATGGTAGTGGTAGGATTTATGTTTGCACACATTGTGGCCGCAAGGCCATCTAGAAAATTTTGTTTTGCTAAACATAATATGAACAATAAACATGTTTGGGTTCGCCCGGTACTAATCCAAAAGGACCCAAAAAGATTTGGGTACCAAAAGACCCACCAAACTTAAATGATACAGGTGAGTCTTCATCCTCCAAGACTTAGGGGGAGACGGTGCCCGGGTGGTGGATGCATCGAAGCTCAAAGATCACATCGCGTATGCATCGCTATCATGGAGGCACCTATTTTGGAGATTGCCCTCGTTTGGTAACTTCTCCATTTAAAAGTGTTTATTTTGTTTATATATACATATGCATAGGATTGTTAGTTTACTTTTGTGCTACATTGATTTATGTTAGTGTAAACTTACATTTCCATTATGCTTGTGTATATGCCTCGTTTGATATCTTGTATTATGTCATATTTTTTATGTCCACATGTCCTAATTTTAATCATATATCATATATACACCTATTTTGTCAAAACTAAAAATAAAATATTTAAAATTTCATATTTTAAGCAAAACATTAGAGATGGCAATTGCGCACCTCAGCTCATAATTTAGAGGAATCTCGAGGATAAAGTTCAGAAACCCGTCACCGGGTATTCGGCTTCACATCTCTAAACCTTTGTTTCTTAATATGTAAAAAAAAATTTAAAATGTCTTGTGTAAAATTTGTTGATAATTGTAAAACAAATAAGTAGTGTTTTAAAACATGTGTTTTAAAATTGGTATATTGAAAATATATTCTAATTTGTTAGAAATTTTTGTATAATTTTTGTTAAATCTTTTGCTACTGTCAGGTTTTGGGCAGGACCGGTCGACGCGCTGCGCTGAGAACCGGCCGACCGCCCTTCCCTGGAAGAGGAAGGTTTTTCCCTTCTCTGTAGCCGGCCCGACCCGTGCGGTCGACCGCTTCTCTGTCAGAGCTCTCGAGTAATCTCGGCCGACCCGTGCGGTCGACCGCTGAGGTTGTCAGAGCTCTCGGGATTTTTCGGTCGACCGGACCGGTCGACCGTGCGTCGAGAATCTGCCAACTACCCATCTATTTTAAGCCATTTTCTCTCTCTCCTCTCATTTCTCAGCTGATCCCCTTTCTCCCTCTTTCTCCTAAAACCCCATTTTACTCATCTCTCTCTAATCCACTTCAAATCCAAGGCTCTTTCACTCGGATTTTCGCTGGATCATCATCTTTAGGTCTGATCTACGTTCAGTTCAGGGAATTTCTCTATCTAAGGTTCTTGATTTCTTCCCTCAGGTAAAAATCCGATTTTTCTTGTGAATCTTGCTCTTTAGTCTTGTGTTCTTCAATCTCTAGTCAAGATCCTTATTTCATCAGTTATTAGATCAAGCCTTAATTGATTTAACCTAAATCCCTCAATTTCTCACCAAAATTTCAATATGTCTAAAAGATCTAAGAGTGACAAAGGGAAATCTGTAGTACCATCATCTTCTACCCCTAAAACCAAACCCCCTTTTGTCAATAGTCTTGCAGAAAATAGGTTTATTCTCCTTTCGGGGAGATCTATCATTTTCAGGGAGGTGTGTAGTCCTCAAAGACTTTGAACATCTCAATATTCCCCAAATATTGAGAAATAATTCACTTGATCAATTATGGCCATTAGAGAACCAGTCTACACCTCTCTAATACCATATTTCTATACTAATCTTGCTTTTGAGGCTAATCGTGTTAGATCCAGAGTTCTAGGGAGAGACATTGATATCTCCCTAGACCAATTTGCTAGACTTCTTCATCTCTCCTGTGGAGGAGTTGATGTTTACTCTTTTGATCTTCATGATTTTGATTATCCGGCCGGTGAGTCTGCGCTCACCGCGTCCACCTTGATCCAGGGGAATGACAATCCCGGTTTAGTGAGGAACGAGGAGGTGAACAAGTTCACTCTCACCGCCCAAGTCCTCGCAAAATTTGTGTTCTACAATATTATGCCCAAATCGGGTGAATATAGTCATGCTCGGGGTCCAGTACCTTTAATTGTCTATTGCCTTCTTAAAGGCATTAAGATAAATATTCCCTGTTTCATCATCACTCACATGACTTCTGACCATGTTCATGTCCCTGGGAGGCATTTGCCCTATGGGAGCTTATATCTTACCTCCTGAAACAACTTGGCTTTGATTTATCATCCGTAAAATCCTCTGAACCATCTGTCGACCTGAACAGTTCCCTCCTGAAAAGGATGGAAGCTGCGACTCGTCGTGCTGCTGCACAACAGCCGCCTGTTCCTCCTGTTCCAGGACCTTCATCTGGTCCGGGTCCTCATCTTCAGCTCCAGGTTCTTCCCTTCCCCCTGATTTCCAGACTCTCATTTCCTCTGAGCTTCGTGCTCAGTTTCAGGATCATCAGACTTAGGTTGATCAGCGTCTGAGCCAGATTTCAGCGGAGCACGCGACATATCGCGAGGAAATGGATTCTCGCTATCAAGGACTTCGAAACGATTTGTCCTATGTTGCTGATTCCATGAGATACATGGATTTGCAATTTGGGGCAATCTACTTGAAGTACGACATGCGAGGCCCAGATCCCACACCGTATTGCCCGACCGCTTCCTCCCTCCGGCCCTCCATTTCCTGTTAGGGCCCCTTCTGCTCCTACAGCTCCAGAGCCTGCTATTGCTGCTATCGATCCAGAGGAGGATTCAGAGGAGGACGACGATGATGATGATGGTGATAAGCAGATGGCTGAGGGTGATGCTGAGGAGAGCTCGTTTGAGGAAGACGATGATGAGGAGGACGATGATGGTTGCTGCTGAGTGACTTCCCCTTATTTGATGATATCAAAAAGGGGGAGAGATTGAGGGAGAGACTATCTGGAGAGACATTTCATTTCTGGGCTTATATTTTGTGTGTTTGTATTTTGTATCTTTGTGTTGGACATCTCTTGTTATTTTTAGTATTGTGGACATGTACTTGATATTTGATGTTTGTGTTGTGAACATGTGTTTTTCTTTTATCTATGTACGAACATGTGTTTTCCTTTATGGCATGAGTTATTTCTGGCATGGACTTGTATATGATTGCTTTATTATTTGTGTCACTTATCTATGCCTGAGTACCTTTTATGTATTTTTGTATATGCATGTGTTGAGGGGGAGCTTCACTTGAAGCCTCCACCCAAAATATTGTAATAACTATATATGTTTTGTCATCATCAAAAAGGGGGAGATTGTTGGCCCAAAGGCCATTAGCCCGATATTTTGATGATAACAAACCACTATTTAGTTATGAGTTTAACAATCTTGTTTAAAAGGATTTCAGGTTAAAACAAGTTGATTTGACGGCTCCACAATCAAGACTCACAAAGTTTGGACGCCGCTAAAGATTTGCAATTTCCAAGCCAAGCACGGTAGAAAGCTTCGGGATCAAGACATTGAAGAAAAGACCAAAGATTTGTATTTTACTTTTCTTTTAGACATTTTGTCAAAACCTAGATGATAGAAGTAGATTATTTGGGATTGTCACTGACACACCACTTAGTTTGCTTCATGACTTAAAAGAATCCCTATTTTAGAATATTTTGTCAAAACTAAGTTTGGAAATTAGTTTTAGGAATACCATGTTTTTGGAAAAACAATTTTAGAGAAACAAGTTTTATTAAAGGTTTTTATCAAAATGATCTAACATGTTTGAGTATTGATTTATGATCATACTCTTAAGTGTATTAGGACTAAAACATTATTTACAAAGTCCTTAAACCAAAAAAGATCAGAACCTAAAACCCTTTCCCAGTTTTCTGCAGAATCTGTTTATCAGATCTGACAGAGGCCGGTCGACCGCACCGGGTCGACCGACGTGCACGACTGTGCATGTGTGCACGTCGGCCGACCGCTCGGGTCGACCGGGCACTTGTCAGTGCTTTCTGTTTGTTTGGGTCGACGGCCGCGGGGCCGACCGTTTTCCCCCAACGGTCAAAAATATGACCGTTAACGGTCGACCGCCGGGTCGACCGGCAGTTGTCAGAAAAGTCTGACAGACTCCAACAGCTCTATTTTCTGATAGATTTTTGTTAAGATCTCACCCCAACGAATTTCTCTGGCTGTTACCTAGTCTTTTCATCCCCTATAAATAGGTGGTCATTTCAACATGATAAGACAAGATTTACATTCAATATTTACAAAGTTTTCAAAAGCCTTTTAGAAAAGATTTTCAAAGCCAAAAATTTCCAAACGCCTACTTGAAGCTAATCCCTCTACTTCACTCTAATCTTTTGCACTTCACAATCCCAAGTTCTACTTCTACATATTGGTTATAGGATTGTGCTAAGTGAGCTATTTGTGATCAAGTGTGATTATCTTTCTTCTTGAGCGAAGTTGTAGAGGCATCGGCCTCAAGCGAGCTAGTGTGCTCCAAGTGGTTTTGCGACATCACGAGAGATAGGACAAGTGTGTCCTTGTATGGAGATCCAGTGGGATCAACAATAGTGGAAATCCTTCAAGTGTGAAGGCGGGGACGTAGAGCGTGGCTCGAACCTCGGAAACATATACTCGTGTTGCGTTTGCTCAATTTTCTCTAAACTCAAACTCTCTTTAATTCTTGCACTATTTATTGTCTTTATATTGCAAGTCCTTTTAGTTGAGCTAATTGTAAGTAGAATTTTTAATTCCGCATTATTGCCATATTCATATAGCCATCACCTATTCACCCCC